>JAYKKI010000059.1:12585000-12895000 GCA_039881145.1 Druceiella hillmani | reverse complement strand
GATGGCGATATAGTGCGAAAACTTCGCACGGGTCAGCTAGTATTACAAATTTCGTATTAAAGGAATGCTAATTCCTTTTATAAATTCTACGCTTAAACCGAATGAGCTCCTCCAAGTATCGTATAGCGTCCAGTATCTCGTTATTGATGACAAATTAACGATGTTCAAGGACCTGGGGCCAGAGTGAATGGAATTACACCAAGACCTGTACAAAACATTTTAACTTTGTCAATATATTCAGAATAAATCACACGTCTGCAAATTTTAACTTTTATTTTCCCTTTTTGGATTTGATAGCTGATCTTAGGGTATTTTAGTGCACTGATTACGATATATAAATAAATATATATATGTATATATAATCGCAAAAAAGCCAACTTTACTTAGTAAAAAAATTATATTACAATAAAAAAACAATTACTTGACTTTAAAATATTATAAATACATTTAAATGACGTTAATAAATAAATTAGAAATGTTAAATATTTTCTTGTCTTTGTCTTCTGTCTCGACTATCTCCTTCGCAGAGAAAGCAAGGGTATTTTTGTGTAGCTACCTCATTGACCTAGCAGCATACTTATAAATTTCAGATCTCCACAGATCATCCAACCGTGTTGTACTTACTATATTTTATCCAACACATATTTCAAATTGACTAATATTTCAAATTGACTAATCTATTCGTGCTTGGGGCATGTCCCCGTCGACATAATTGAATACGGTGTACTAATGTATAAAATAAGTCTCTGAATCTAGAAGAAACTGGTAAATATTATAAGTCGCAAATAAACTAATAACTATTTTATAGGACTTGATTTTGAAAATATATTTGGTTTTCAAAAATAGTTTTTCTGAATTTAAGGCTAAACAAAACCCTTTTCGTACTGCCAAATATGAATTTTTGTTGTTTTAAATTTAGAAGGGATTGGTCAATGAGTGGAAAAATATCGTTTTCCATTTTTTTTCATGTGTTGGTGAGTTTAATTTTACGTAGTTATCTTGCATTCAGCATCAAACTGAGTAAAGGTTTATTATTTGTTTTTTTAAACTACCCATGAATATATTAAAATCAAAACAGTTTTCTTGTTTCTGTATTCTTGACCTATTTTCTTGCATTTGGTCGCAATCGGGTGGACGAAAATGATTCAAAGCACGATTTTTCGACCACTCAATTCATATCTTTAACTTCATGCTTACTTTAGATATTATGATTATTTTAGGTTATCACTGTTTTCGAGACTTGCGAATATTATGATTGTTGTTATGTGGTGAAGGAGAAAATGAAGGGGGAATAAACATGTTATATGTAGGTATTATTTTTTTCATTTTAAGGTATACAATTCTAAAATGGCAATCATTCTAAAATATATGTAACTTGTCGTTTGAAGTTACACGACATCAAACTTATATATTCTAAAATCAAAACCACTCTAAAATAGATTATATTATTATTTTTTTATTTTAACGAAAATGTCTCTGACATACAACCCTAAATCTTCTTTTTCAGCCCTGTGTTCGTCGCCTTTCAGGAAATTTTCGGCATTCTATAAGTCTCATAGCCACCTACGGAGGAAAGGAGTAGATTAGATGCACAGCGCTGGTAATGAGTTCTTATTTTGTTGTTTCAATTACTGGACAGAGTACGCTTACAGTCTTATGAGTATTTTCGCTCGTCCGACAACGTAATACGTACAGACTATAAATATAGGTCTTAACAAACATGATCAACATAGAGTGACGTTGGTCGTGTCGTTGTTATTTAAGATTCCTTGTATAGTCTAGAGCTGTCTTTCTTAAATTAGTAATCGTTCTCAGCCTGTTAGTTCTGTTCTTGTAACACAAAATGTAGACAAGAAAGATAGAAGGATAAGGTAATAGAAGCATGGTTAAAGAAATCATTTCTATGTTGTAGTTTTAGTATCTAATCTGATGTAGGCCGACAGTTAGGATGTTAGGGTAAAAATTCGTTAAAATAATGTAATTTTAGAGCAAAAATTTGTTGAAATTTGCTTATTTATTATATAATCATTTGATATTTGTTGCTATAGTTTTGTCTCTGATGAAAACATTTCAACATACATATTAAAGCGAGCAGTACGTTACATACACATAAATAATTTCTACTAGCTGTTTAGATATTGTAACAAATTGAATATACAATGACTCGGTTAGTAAGGATTCAAAAGCTGTCAATCGCAGAGACCTAATTTATTTTATAGATACTATATACGAGTTGTGAAAGTATCATAATATAATTTGAAAATAGAGCGACTTGGTTAGTAAGCGGTTAAATTATTGACATTTAATTAATTTTATAAATTTACGAGTCGTAAAAATATCATAATATAACTTGAAAAAAGAACGATTTGATTAGTAAGCGGTTAAAGACTACCGATCATAGGCATCTAATTTCTTTATAGATATACGAGTTGTAGAGGTATCATAATATAATTTGGAAATAGAACGATTGGGTTAGTAAGCGGTTAAAACTACCGATCATAGGCATCTAATTTCTTTTATAGATATACGAGTTGTAGAGGTATCATAATATAATTTGGAAATAGAACGATTTGGTTAGTAAGCGGTTAAAGATTACCTATCATAGGCATTTAATTTATTTTATAGATATACGAGTTGTAGAAGTATGATAATATAATTTGGAAATAGAACGACTTGGTTAGTAAGCGGTTAAAGACTACCGATCATAGGCATCTAATTTCTTTTATAAATATACGAGTTGTGGAGGTATCATAATATAATTTGGAAATAGAACGACTTGGTTAGTAAGCGGTTAAAGACTACCATCGGTCATAGACATCTAATTTATTTTACAGATATACGAGTTGTAGAGGTATCATAATATAATTTGGAAATAGAACGACTTCGTTAGTAAGCGGTTAAAGACTACCGATCACAGGCATATAATTTCTTTTATAGATATACGAGTTGTAGAGGTATCATAATATAATTTGGAAATATAACGACTTGTTTAGTACAGATTATCAGCCATTGAGACATTTTTTTTGTAAATATATCAGTCGTGGAAATATAAAATTATACTTTAAATATAGAACCACTCGGTTAGCAAGCGTTCAAGGGCTACCTATCTTTTATAACTAAATTAACTAATATCAGTATTGAACAAGCAAACAATTTATAAATTAGTTATTTACTAATACGTACTAATTCATAGCCCTCATAACCATGTCGATGAAGCGATCAGTGTAGTAAACAATATTGTTCATTTACAAGTCACTTTAACACAATTCGGTCGCTTCTGACGTTCATTGCGAGGTCGGGTTGATATAATTTTTCCGTAGCAAATAAGTACTTTAAAGGGGAAAATGACAACATCAGTGAAAGTAGTTGAAACGAAGTACGGAAAAGTTCGTGGAAAGCGAGTGTGGACTCAGAATGGAACACCGTACTTTGCTTACTATGGAATTCCGTACGCCAAACCGCCGGTTGGGGATTTAAGATTCAGGGTAACGTTATTATTAGATGGTTTAAGATTCAATATTTAACAAGTACATAACATTATTTGATATTTATTAAATTTCAAACCTATTTTTTGGCGTTATTAAAATGTGAATAATAATATCGAGTTTTAAAAACTATGGAAAGTTTTAAAAACTCAATATTTTTATTTAACACAATGTTTAATGATTATCTGCTACTAATTCTAAGCAAGGTGGAAGCTTGTTTATATATTGGTGACAGATTATTAACTCGTTTCTAAATGCGTTTATCTAATTTTTGATAGTGAATTAACCTCAAGTGTTGTTTATTTGTAGTGCAAGTGTATGTGTATTTGTGGTACTTCGCAATAACCACTTTAACATTACAAAATTGGAACAGAAGTGTATCTGTCCAAGGAGATTTATATTTTTTTTAAATATAGTAGAATATACTGTTTAGACATCTCTGAACTGAAAACACATTTCATAATAAAGTTAAGGCTATCTTTTGGTCCCTTCAAATGTTTCCTGTTTTGGAAATGTTTGAAACGGTCGTTTTGTCTGTTTTTGTTTACCTGTTTGTTTGAGTATCACGTAAAAACTACTATAGTGATTTGAACTTTTTTTTTTCACTGAGGTAATGCTTTAGATATAGGTTATAATGCAAAGTATTTTTTCCATTAAATGTTTCCTACGAAAATGAAAATTCGATTGTTATCACTCAAGCTGAAAGACTGAGTGCATGAGTTCAAAACCCCATTATAAGAAAGTTTGAGACTATTACGACGATTTGGCTTAAAGTTTAAGCTTAGATGTAGAATATTTCGTACTGGTTAAAGGCCTTTTTGAGAAACTGACGTTGTTCAAACTAAGATGTAAGTTATTTCTAATCCGACATAAGTCACGTTTTATCACTGGAGAAAAACTTCCTAGCGAGAGTGAAAAATATATATTTAAACGAAGTCACGGAAAAACTGAATATAAATATATTCAACTAACTTTCTTAGTAATAGACAAATTGTAATTTCATCTTCTTATTAGTGGCATATTTTTAAATAACATTTAATAAGTTTCTAAAAATATGTATTAGTTTTAGCTTACTTCCCTTATAATGTACACGTCACAAATAAACAATAAAATTTTCGTAAATAAAAAATCTAAATAATTTAATTAATTGCAAACTTACTTTGCGTCGCAGCTTTGTTCGCGTGGAAAAGAAAAAAAATATTTCTGAAAACAAGTGGGTAACATTAAGATGATATTACGCGCTTACTACATAGTACAATTATATATATATATATATATATATATATATATATATATATATATATATGTATATATATATATATATATATATATATACATGTATATATATTTATGTATAAATGTGTGTGTGTGTATTTATTTTAATGCTTTCATTTTAGTTTACAGAAACAAATTCTATTAAGGGATAAAAATATATCTGTATATACGAGTTACAGAATATACGAGTTTGTATGCAAAATTTCACGCAGATCGTTTGAGAAGTTGAGACGTGAAAACAGGCCATATAAATTATACAAACATATAAACTGGTTCATTTTAAAATTAGTTAGTATCAAGATTAGGTTTAATAAGGACAAAATTATGTTAATACATAAAAAATCGATAAAATTAAACATCTAATATAGAAATTATTTTCAATTAGAGTTTCGTAGCAAATTCATTTTCCGAATTATAACGAGGTAAAATAACAGCAAATCGTGTTATTTTGGATCTTGTAAATTTCAAAGTCTCACAAATCATTACTTTAGGAAATAATATTTTGAGAGGAAAAAATAAGAAAATGAAATTGGAGTAGTAATTCTGTAATAAATATCCTTTATTTCTGTATATAATTAATAAATTATTAAGCCATACTGACCTTATACCTTTCTTTGACCATAACGTAGGAAAATCATAAGATATTCTTTGGTAATATATACGGTAAGTATCATACACGATCATCATCATTAATTTTTTAATTTCGGTTTTCTAATTTCAATACTTACTTTTCAAATTGCAGCCTCCCGTAGCTCCTGATTTGTGGAAAGAAATCCATGATTCCACCAACGCTTCAGGTGTAAAATGTACGCAGTTTGTGAGCAGAGAAAATATTTTTGAAGGCCACATTGAGGGACAAGAAGATTGTCTAGTCCTTAATATATTTAGTCCCATAACTGATAACGACAAACCACTTTCAGTCCTGGTGTACATACATGGCGGCGGTTTCACTTCAGGGTCCAATGATACCGCAACGGCAGGACCAGATTTTCTAATTGATGACAACGTTCTTGTTATTAGTATTATTTATCGACTTGGAATTTTCGGATTTTTAAACCTCGATCTACCTGAAGCTCAAGGAAATATGGGATTAAAGGATCAAGTTTTTGCATTGAGATGGGTCCAGGAGAACATATCTGCTTTCAATGGGAATCCAGGGAAAGTGACTCTATTTGGAATAAGTGCCGGTGGTGCATCTGTAGAATTACATTGCATGTCTCCAATGTCGGAAGGATTATTCCATCAAGCTATAATTCAATCTGGATCGTTTCTTAATCCCTGGGCCCACAATTATGATATCAGAAATTACGCGTTTAGATTAGCTAGGAACATGGGTAAACAATTTGATGATACCAAAGACCTGTTACAATTTTTCAAAGAGGTACCTGCTAAAGAGCTCGTTGCACAAGCTACTGCTCTTTCAGGAATACGAGATAAAGGTACAGAACGTCTCCATTTTGGTTTTGTACCGTCTATTGAAAAGAGTTTTCCCGATTTTGATGCTTTCCTTACTGAAAGTACGTTAAAATTACTTAAGAGAGGAGATTTTCTTAAAGTGCCTATTATAACAGGTTTCTGTCGCAATGAGGGGCTCATTATACATAGTATGAATCCAGTTGCTTGTAAAAGTGTTGGGGAAAATAAAAATTTTTTTTCATGTTTGCCATTTAATTTAACGGATGCTGAGAAAACCAAATTCGAAGAGCGCTTTAAGCAGGCTTATCTTAGGAATGCAGACACAGAAGGAGCGACAGCATCACTAGCAACAGACTATTTTACAGACGTCGATTTCCTAGGCGGAATATATTTGACAGCAGCGCTAATGGCAAAAGAAAATCCGAATGTCTATTTTTATGAGTTTGCTCATGACGGCAAATTAAATATGATGAAGGCATTTATGTCAATAAATATGAAGGGAACGTGTCATAGTGATGACATTGGATACATCTTCAAGGTTGACGCGCTTCAGAGTGCAACTGAAGTTGACGAGTTGGTTCGTTCGCGGTTAGTAAGGATGTGGACAAATTTTACAAAATATGGGTAGGTTTCATTTTAAAAGAAAATGATACAATTTATGTACTTTTACCCGCATAAAATTGAAACTGCGTTTCTTTTTTGCTTACCGAAGAACGACTGACATAACGGCGCGCAATGACTTAAAATTTTCATTTAAATTCTATGAACCCTCACTTTTTGGTTTGAGTGTATGAATCATGATCGACAGAGTGAAGTTTCTAGCATCTAGCATTATTAATAATAAATTAAGGCCAAAACCGTGAAAAACTCAAGATTGGACTGAAATTATTACGGTTTTTTTGTGATCAGTAAACTAAGTTCCCCTAATCTATCTTTATAGCTATATATGTGTGTGTGTGCGTATGCGTGTACGTAGGCGTGTGTCCGTTTGCGTATATATGTAAATACTTTTTTAATAAGTTTTTTCCGTCTCAATTAATGTAGCTGATGTGACCTGATTTGATAAAATATCCTTTGCAAAAGTAATTCTGCGCTTCTTTACAAAGTGGCCGAGTCGCACTGTACGTCAAAAATTGTTATTCAAATCTTTTTTTTTAGAAATCCTACGCCGGAACCGAACGATCTGCTCCCGGTAACATGGGAAACTTTCTGTAGAGAAAATTTCCAGTTTCTCATTATTAATGACAAATTGACGATATCCAGAGATTTGTACCCGGAGAGGATAGCTATATATCAAGATCTATTCAACACTCTTTAACTTTATTTATTGTTCGAACTTTTGAAGTTTCCGATGGGGCCGTAACATGAAAAAATAAAAGTCCATCCAGAACGATAATTTTGTTGATTTTTTTATAATTTTGAAATAAAATTACGCATAATTAATATTTCAATTACACGTAATTTTAAAAACTTACGTGTAATTGAAATATTAATTATGCGCAAAATTTACGATTAGCAGGGATTGTATTAGAAAAAATTATCGTTTTAAAAAACATGAATAAGAATTAAAACTATTAATTATTGTCCTCTGCATATTGGCTGGGTTAAGGCTATCATTTTTTCTTTTACTATCAGTGAATTTCCTAAAAGCTTTGGTGCTAAGGGTGTCATAAGTGTCAACCTTCATGAACTTTTTTTTGTTAAATCGTAATTCACAAGAACTGAGTTTATTTAATTAAATGGACTTAATTTAGATCATCAGACATAGAAATACAACATTAGCTTTTACTTTTTAAACACTTAATACATAAACTTATCAAAATAAACGAGGGTGAATGTTATTTATGATAAATAATTAATTATAATGAAATACCATATTTCTGACGGGAAATCAATAGAGTTGATAATACAGATCTAGAAACAGGCACGTACCAGGTAAAATACTCGCTACTTATCGGGTAAGTACTTTTTCATATAGAAAAATTGGGTATTCAAAATTGCAATTTTTCTATTAACCATTGCACATTATACCATCGAAAACAACATTAGATTAAAACGGATAATGCAGTTTGAGTGCATGTTTCTGATGTTAGCTTTCAATTTTAAGTAATTTTACTATACCTCATATCAAGTACGTTTGTTACGATTTTACGACGTTGGATATAATAGTTCAAAATGTTTTGTAGCAAATACAGTAGATTCTTTTGTAACAAATACAGTAGATATTCTTTCATATCTGTAGATTTTATGATGTATACAAATCGTTTTTGCAACGTTACTAGCTCTTTACTAGTAGCTTATAGTTTCTCTCATTTGCAGATCCGCAGTTGGCATATATTTCCCATTCTATTTCATAAACAAACATTCATGTTACATGCTGTGTGCTTGTTTGATGGAAACATGATAATTGGTAGATAAAGTTGCGAAGACGATTAGGATGGAAAATACTTATTAGTCACTTTGCACTTTTATACCTATACGCCATTTAGTTTGTTATTTTATTGTATGGATCAAAACAAGTTTTTTACCTTTTGTGATAAATTTTAAAATGGCCAATGCCTAAATGTACTGTAATTCGATATATCCGGGAGTGACTATAGGATCTAGAAACAAAATTCATATTTAATGGGGATGGACCAATGCCAGAAAATTGGAAAAAACATATGAGCTTTAAATAAAACTCCCGAGGAATCATCTAGATCTTGTAAGGCCATTTGAAACTTAATTAGTTCAAGTGTCTTGGGTATTTGCATCGGTCACAGTGACGTTGGCATATTTTCTCCGATATATTGTAAATACGGGGAGTTGATCATATATTTTGGATATTTTTCCATCCACCTCTTAAGATATACTACCAAAAATGAAGAAAAGACATATTGTATATTTGAGACCCTTATACACGATACTACCGCACTACATATCGAATTTAAAAGTTATTTTTTCAGATTTTCTCAGTCCCCCTGAAATTTCCATATGATCATTTATTAGTGTTTGAGTTGTTTTAGTGTTAGCTATTGAAATACGTGTTAGTTAATTTGTTTTATTGCTATGCCAAATGTCAACGTTCTAAGGCAAGAGGCTTCTGACAAAAACGGCATTGACAGACGGATAAACCGACACATGAGTGATCTTAAAAACCCTAATAACTGGTAAATGGATAGTTCTTGATATAATAATTTTTTTCATCCGTTTAATGCCCAGATATCCCTAAATGGTCTGTGTGTTGCCTTTTTTCTCCTTAATTATTTCCTTTTGTTAATCGCCAAAAGTAAAAGGCAAAACACTTTACAAGATCATTATTTGATATAAGCTTTTCTATAAATTTAGGATTTGAAGCAGTCAGTAAAAGGATCTCTCGTCAACATAATTCTGCCATAGGATCCATAGGGAATATTTTGAAAATCACCACGTTTAAGTGACTTTTATATAAAAAAGGTCTGCTGACTACCAACCTCCTTTTCCACCGATGGTACAGATCCAAAGGCAAAATTTTTAAAACTATTTGCTTTTGCTCAGACGTTAAGCTAGGAAACTGACTGAGCATTGCCTTGTGGAACAAACTTTCAGCCATTGGAGATAGGCAGAGAAATTCCACAAATGCAGCTCCTGTGCTCGATCCGAAGCGTCCAAGAATCTGGTGAAACAATTGACCAGAATAATATACAAAAAACTGCTAAAGTTTAGTTGGATTTATACTGTACCAGCGGCGTGAAACATAGTGAATAAACTTTGTGATGACCTATTAATCACGTAGGTATAAAAGAGTTTTAATCCGTTCTCGTTACACCCATATATCGATATTCATAAAACAAAATAATAGTTAAGTAAATCAGCGTGGCGTTGGCGTTAGCCATATATTGAATGACAATATTGTTGTAAAATTATTTCACAATAGGGCATTTGCCTATTTTTTTTTATTACTAGAATAGAATAAGTAATAACATTAAAACGGTTAAAATAAATATATCATGTCTAAGACTTTTCATTACAAAGTTATAACGACGACTTCAAAACTAGCGAACTACGATTCGCGTGAAAACGCCCCATACCAAAAACAACTGGCTTATGACGTCACTGGCCAGTTATTTAGCATTAATTATAAGGGAGTTTATTAAATATGTTTAGTATCTCGTTAAATATTGCATTTATGTTATATATTGCATATTACAATTTTCTCATTTTTTTGTGTGGAAACTGAATTCATAATAACTTTTTCAATTTAACGAACAAAAAAAATGAGACTTTTTCTTGATTAAAAGCTTGAATTAATTGTTAATCATCACAAAGTTTTTTTTAAACCTAATGTATAGTTTTAAAACATTTTTACAAAAAATATCGACATCAGTATTAATCCGTCGAGATGAATTTTAGCATAAATTAAAAAAAAAGTCTCAAGGACGTTTTAAATAAACTTTAAATCTAAAAGTAGTAATGTCAGCATTCATATATTAACATAAATGCTACAGCACAGAATAAATGAAAATAAGAAGACTTTAGTGATTTTATTTCTTTCTTATTATTTACAAAAATAATGCTTTATGGAAATTCATTCGATACAGTAATAATGAGAATTAAGGAGGAACAGTACTTTGAGCCATTCCAGGAAGTTAAGTGTTTACGTCATTTTAAGTTATCATATTTATGAACTATAAAAACATAGACGCGAATTTGTATGTCCGTTTTACAAAGAAGATGCACTTAGAAATATTTGTTAAGTTTGATATACCATAGATTTGAATAGGTACATGTTTATAATACAAAGCACTTACAATATTGGAATCAATTTAAGTAGTGAAAGTTGAAAACAATTTAACTACATACATTCGATATATATATATATATATATATATATATATATTCTGGTTTATTATATATGTTTTCCAAAGTTTGCTAAATTTGACAACACCCTAACTTGATAAAGTATAAACATGTTATACCGTGTACTTACAACACCAGAATGAATTCTGGTAGGGAAGAGTATGTTTGAAATTAATACTTTACTTAAGGATCGGATTCAATCATAGTCGGAACTATTTTTTACCACCAAACTTGAATGCGCTAAACTGTATGGTAGCATCTATATCTATCGCAATATATCATCATGTTCGTTTTCGACTAATCTTGGGGTGCTGAATTCGAATTTTACGATGTTTCTGAGAGTCAAGATGGCGGATTTTCTATTTCTCGCAATAAATCGTAATTATATTCGTTTCAGGCTACTTTTAGGGTACAGAATTCATATTTCACTATGTTTATGAAATATACGTCATTGTCTTGCGTCTCAAAACCAACGAGAAAACCAAAACGAATGAA
This sequence comes from Druceiella hillmani, assembly GCA_039881145.1. Lineage (NCBI taxonomy): Eukaryota > Metazoa > Arthropoda > Insecta > Lepidoptera > Hepialidae > Druceiella > Druceiella hillmani. The sequence continues at coordinate 12,883,511 of JAYKKI010000059.1, read as the reverse complement.
ATTACCATTATTTTTCTATTAAATGAATTTGGAATAAATTTAATCAATAAAATATGTAATATTGCAATAAAATATTACTGTATACCATAAACACGAAGTTTAAAAAGCAAGAAACTCGGGAAAAATGTCTACACTCTCGCTTCGAAGGCCCGTGGGCGACTGAGGAAAAAAATGAATTGCGGTCCCATATGACGTGCGAAATACGCATGCCTCAAAATCATCCCATCCATTGATATAAATTTCGTACGGAAATTCGTACGGTTTAATAATTTATCAGAAAGTTTACGTTAATTGCAGAAAAAGACGCTTCTTACAAGATTTTCGTTCTCTTTATATGATTTATAGCCTTGAAAACTTCGCGAATATCGAGGTATTCTCAAAATTATATGTCTAAAAGAAATCCGCCTTATTTTAAATCAGAAGCATTGTAGAATGTATTTTGTGAAATTTCGCTATTGATTTCCCAAATAATTGAAAAAAATATCTTTCTTCACATTGTACTTTACACACTTTTCTCACAAATTCCATATTTGTCTTGTTAAATATATGTTAATTTGCGTTGAGTGCCAGGGGATGTTTTCGTCGCACAGACACGTACTCTTAATTGTTAAGAGTTTACAGAAATAAAACTAGCTTGTGGAATATTGGTGCAACTTTTTTCTTCTTTGATTCCTAATTGTGGTCCGTGGTCAATATGGTGTTATGGTTTCAATTTGCATCAAAATGGATTTTGATTGATCTAATGAACACATATCACTTCCTGGATCAGATTGATACATCTGGCGATATGTCCAAGGGTTTGGCTGAGTTTAGTGCACAACTTTCACCATTGATATTCATAATTTTTTTCTTGAATTAACACAAGCCATTAAATCGACTCTTTGAAATGTTGACAACCCGCCATTTCAAATAGTCGATTTAATATCATTGTAGGCTTATTCCTGCTTTATATTTATATTTCTTGCTTTTAAATAAATAGAAAAATACAACTAACAATATTTTTTAGTTTAACCCCTTTTCATCTTTCCCCTTTCCTGTCTTTAAAGAAAACATAAAACTGCGCATTTTATAAAATAACGGGCTCGCATATTTGCATTTAGCTACCATTTTAAGTTTCAAGTAAAATTAATTGAAATATTATTATATTAATTGAATTATTGAATTGAATTAAATTAATTGAAATATTATTATATGTAAGACTGACTTTGTATATTAGTATTTTCGATGCAACTTATCTCCACGATTACGAGTTATCTTAATGACGTTTATAATTTTGAAAGTGTGCTTATCAATTGATACACACAGTTTTCAAAGAAATCTGATTGTCTTCTTTAGTTGGTAAACCTATTTACACGTTTAAATTTAAATATTATCCATAATTGTTAATAGATGGCGTTGATTTACGTTTAATTAAAAACGGGTGGATCGTGCAAGAGACCCAACATATTACCTTGTACAAATAATGCGTACGTTCATGTAGTTAGGCAACTTGATTAACATTTTGATGTTAAGTTTAGTGAATTAATAACGAGAGAAGTTATTTCATCCAAGCTTATCTAATAACAAAATAACAATGTAAGATCACAATCACCTCGAGAAAATATAAATAACCACCTGTTATTATAAACAGAGGATCAAAAACTAGCTTTCTTTGAATGACTATAGTAAATACTGGTGTTAGGAATTTATTTGAGGATAACTTAAACAAGAGTTCCAATGTCGCAAAGCTTAACAAATAATCAGAAATGTTGTAATCAGAGCTTAAAAGGTTCTTCAAAATATTCTCAAAACCTTTGCCATATACCGAGAATATATCTGGTATAGTGAGAGAATTGTCATGAGTACACGGGTTGTGCAAACATTTAAGTCTTCGTAACGTGGTTTATGCGAGAAATAGTGGTTGCGTACCTTACCGAGCTGACTATGGATTCTTGTCCAGAGAGCTATTTAGGGACATACAAGTACAAAGTGTTAAAATTTTACAAATTATCTTCAACTCATTGATTTTCTTCGAATTTTTATTGGTTAACGCATGTTGGTTTAAAACAACACAGGCAATAAGAAACAATTGACAGTATGCACTGTATTATAGTGAAGTAATTTGCAATACGAAGCAAACTTCAGTGTTATTATGAACTAAAGAAAATTAATGAAAAATTTTTGAAACAACTACGTAAGGATGAATTATTTTAAACATTTTCTTACCAATTTTTATCATTTTGAAACAAGATTGTCACCGAAATTTACGTAGACGAAAAAAACGTAATATTTTTACATGTACACCAAAACACTGTCGTATTCAAAAAGCACACATTTTCGTTTTAAAAAATTGAAGAATTATTTTTGAACAATTTTTTTAGCACGTGGAAAAACAAATCTTTAAATTATTTAAATACGTAATTTCTGTTTTCATTAAGGCATTTTTGGCATCCGAGTCTATCTTTCTAACCTCTCTGCATTAAGTAAAAGTACAGTTAGAAATTACATGGGACAAATTCAACCACGTGAAAGTAAAAACCAAAATTCTAATACTTATGGAAGACTTAAACTCTAGTCAGTGATTCTTGCGTCTGAGTGTTCATAATAATAAAGTTCGCATTACTAGGGTTTCATACACATTTCGCACTTATAAACACTTAAGGATGCATATTGTTTCTATAAAATTATTTACAAATATCAACTTTTTACAACGTAAATACATTGTAATGTATTATATATTATCTTTCAAAGATGTAAAAACTTGGTTTTTGAAAAGATGTAAAAAATTATTTGATCTAGGACAATCGCTATAGCTTTCCTGTAATTTTCCAATCGGATTTTATTATGTTATGTATTATTATAGATTAGAATCTATCCATTTTTTCATAACTTTTTACTCAATATGCAAAAATAAAACAGAATTAGGAAGTGGAATATTTTATTTTTGCATATTTTTCAGAATATCTTCTTTAATATGCAATTTCAAACTGAAAAAAAATATTTTTGTATTCCTCCCAATAGCACGTTTTCAATTGATATTTAAAAAGGGAAAAAAATAAAAAATAAAAATAAGTATATTTCAGTGTTATCTATATAATATTTGTACGGCTATTTTAAAGTCATAATCCTCACTGAAGAGTCGACCAGACGAAATATTCTTTCAATTAGAGAAAGAAGTGATAGTTACTGGATGCAACGTCATGGTGGATGATTCATTTATTTCCAGCCAAATGATTGACTGGGATATTGAACAGCTTGGAAGAAGAAACAGAGCACCAGTTCGCTACTGAAGCGAACCATGCCTTTCGTTTTGGATTGTGAGACACAGTTCTTTTCTTTCCACAGTAGAAAGCAGCATTTGTTGTTGCTCCATGTGGCATAAAAAAAAAGTTTCTTTGGTGAAGCTGAATGGTACTTTTCATTGTTGCTGTTCAGAGTCTAGCGTGAGGTGTGATACCAATTTCTCACCACTAGTGATAATTTTAAAAATTCAGAAAGGATGCCAGAAATGAAAATACACTAGCTAAATATAGTGGTTCTTACTAGTTGCGCCGTTTTTATAAAGAATGAATGGAAAATCTGATCATATGATTACTTGACATTTTTTTTTAAATTTTATTTTTTTTATCAAATTTGTACTCCTTTTCCGAATACACTGTATTGTTATAAAATGGTGTCACAGGTGTACACAGGTATGTGTATGCATGATTATAAAATTGCTTAATAGTGTAGAGCGTACGCTACGCACAGTTGTGAAAAAGCGCCTCTTATATTTTAAAGAATTTTTTTCAATTTTCTCTTGCATTTTATTTAAATAAACGTTTAATATTTTTATAAATAAGATTTCCAGAAAGAGTGTTTGGTCTCTAAGTCTTCCAGAAATATAGAATTTTGCTGTTTCTTTTCAACTATATGGTTTTGTTCCATGTTATTGTTAAATATTTCTTAATGTTTCTTTTGTTTTTTACATTGTTTTTAACCTTAAATGTGTTTTTTGAAATCAATTTTCGATGTCTCATTTATGTCGCTTTAAAAAAACGAAAGAATTGAATATTAATCGAATGCAGCTTAATCTAATTTATCAGTATTCCTTAATTACTTCTCCATATTATACGAGTAATTATCAGCTGATCTCAATATTAACCATTGATAATAAGACTTTTATCGGCGTACGAATTTCCCGATATCATTCTGGAAATCGACGATTACAAGGTCAGTTTAAATAAAATTGTGACACAAAACGATCGTTTCATGTTAGGTTAACATCAGTTTTCCGCGGATAATTTCCCGTTTTAATTAAAAATATGTCAACATCAGTAAAAATAGTGGAAACGAAGTATGGAAAAGTCCGCGGGAAGCATGAGACGACAAAGAATGGAACTCCGTACTACGTGTACCATGATATTCGGTACGCCAAACCGCCGATTGGGGATTTGAGATTCCAGGTACATGTTTATTTTACTAAGTCAATTTTTTTGTAGTATTATAAAGATATACCTACATTAATTTTTTATATCTATAATATATACATGTATATATATATATATATATATATATATATATATATATATATATATATATATATATATATATATTAGCAATTTACGTGACGGATAGTGCATTGTTCCGTAACATTATTTGTGTGGACGTATCTATGAACTATTGAGCCGTAAACTTCCTAATTTAGCTGCAATACTTTATTAGCGAGTCGCTTATTTCATATCAGCGACGGTATTATTTTCTAAATAATTAGATTTTGAAACACCCACAAAGGGCCATACTTCATTTCGATATTTCCTTTTTAAATTATTTTTTTTATCTATGAAAGCAGTGAAACTTCTTTCAGTTAATAAAATACAGTAACACAAGATTTATTCCTGGAAGAAAAATTTATACACATACATTTCGTGGTCTTATTTTGACATTTAATTTACTACTATTTGGTAAAAATGTAAATATAATATATTGTTGACACATGCATCATAGATTGTCATAGACAGATACCTATACCGATATTAACTCAACATTAATTTCTAGTTACATGTGAGTTTAAAGTATGTGATTAACTTTCATTTCAGAACTTTCAGGATAGTTATATAAATAAACGTTTGCAATGACATGCGCGTAACATAAGGAAAGTATTGATATATTTCCCACAGAAATAACTTTATTACGAAATAACTTTATTAACAGCTAATAATTCAGTGGTACTTCATGAAATTAAAATAAACTGAAATGATAGACTTCAGTATAGATACGACCTTAGTCTATGCCATTCAAACACTTTATTAAAAATACTTTAAAAAATATTCGTTACCCCATATACACCCTTATATTCACAAAATGCATATTTTAGATCGCTGAGATATGGACAGATTTAAAGTTTATCATTACTTAATACATGTCACGAAAATGGTGACAGGTCTTTTACTATAACTTTGATACTAGGTTTCGACATACTCATTTGTACAGTAGGTGATAAACGCATTGCATACTTGAACAATAAATATCTATAAATTAAATGCGATCGCACATCTTATCACATTAAAGCCTTATCGATCACACGGTTTCCAGATACGTATAAAGTAATTTAAACATTACATTCTACAGCCAAAATACAAACATTAGGATTATTGTTGTATATATTATTTTTTTGTTATCATAGTTTTTATTTTGGAGACTTAATTTCCAAAAATTGCAATTATTTCAATATGACTGTGGTATTATGATAGGTTGATTTAACATTTCAACAGAATAAAATTACAAGTGGGACCCAACCAAGAATAATATATGAATGTTACAAAACATGTTTTAGTTATATTGATTATACTATACCACATAACTTTTATTTATTTATTCACAGCCTCCTGTACCACCAGATTCCTGGGTTGGAATCCATGATGCGACTAAGGCTGCAGGTATAATGGGTATGCAGTTTCCTCAAATTACTCAAGGTGATATCGCTGGACAAGAAGACTGTTTATTCCTCGATGTGTTTAGTCCCATTACTAACAATGAGAAACAACTTCCAGTCATGGTGCATATACACGGCGGTGGCTTCGTAATGGGTTCTAAAGACGCAACTTACGGGCCAGATTTTTTAGTCGACGACCAAGTCGTTATTGTCAATATTAATTACCGGTTAGGAATTCTTGGATTTTTGAATCTTGACCTACCTGAGGCTCAAGGAAACATGGGATTAAAAGATCAAGTTTTTGCATTAAGGTGGGTTCAGGATAACATATCTTCCTTCAATGGAAATCCTGGTAATGTAACCATTTTTGGAATAAGCGCTGGAGGTGCTTCTGTGGAATTACAATGCCTCTCTCCAATGTCGGAAGGGTTATTCCATCGAGCTATTATTCAATCAGGATCATTTCTGAATCCCTGGGCCCACAACTATGACATCAAAGAATATGCATTCATTTTGGCTAAGAAAATGGGCCAAGAATTTAATGATACGAAGGAATTATTACAGTTCTTAAAAGAATTACCTGCAAAGGATTTAGTCACACAAGCCGCTACTGTTTCAATACCAGGCAAAGTTACAGGGGGTCTTCATTTTGGCTTTGTACCATCTCTGGAAAAGAGATTCCCTAGTCGCAAAGCTTTTCTTACTGAAAGCACTTTGGAAATACTCAAGCGAGGAGATTTTCATAAAGTGCCTATTATAACAGGATTTTGTCGTAATGAAGGACTTACAGCGCATGCTTTTAAACCAGCAGTTTACAAAGTTATTCACGAAGATAAAGATTACATTTCATGTTTATCATTCAACTTGAAGGATACTGAAAAAAATAGATTTTTGGAACGATTTCAACTTACATACCTTAACAATTTGGAAGTTGAGGGAGAAGCATTGTCACCAGCCACAGATTATTTTACGGATATTGATTTCCTGGGTGGAATCTACGTGGCAGCATGTCTGATGGCTCACAGAAATCGACATGTATATTTTTACGAGTTTGCTCATTCCGGCGAGTTAAATATGGTGAAAAAAATGTTTTCTATAACAGGGAAGGGAATATGTCATGGTGATGATGTTGGATATATTTTCAAAATTGACACCCTGCCAGACGGAACTGAAATTGATGTACTGGTTCGTTCAAGATTAGCTAGAATGTGGACTAATTTTGCCAAATTTGGGTAAGTTTTATCTTTATTGCACAAATTTTAGTTTTATTTTTATAGCACAAACTTAGTTGAAACTTAATCTGTCATAACTTAAGCTTTAAATACCACCCTACAGTATTACCTTGTGATGTTACCCGACCACCAGAATTCAAAGACTGGTCGAAATATGTAAATATTTCTTAAATGTACGCAAGGATAAATTATTATTTTTGTAAATACTAAAGAATAAATGACAAGTTTATAATGTCCAACTTTTGTGCCTAAACATATTTTCTTGTCTACATAGAAAATTATTTACACTAGTATTAGCCAATGTTCATAAAAACATCCATTAATATGATGTTCAACAACAATTGTTTTATTTATTATTGAAAGGTTAATTGTGTATTACTTACTGATAGGTATATGCCGTCGTGAACTTTTACAATCGTTTTGGCAATGCGTTCATTTTTTCGTGCGGGCATAATTTTTTAGCTTTTATATTAACTACTCTTCTTCAGTAAACGATGACATAAATAAAATATAATCTAATTTTGAAAAAAATTACAATCAAACAATGGAAAGTTTAGTAGGGATTTACATCAGAAGTGATTTATTAAAAATAAAACCACGATGGCTACAAACTGTAAAAACTTGGATTAGGGAAAATAAATAATTATCTCAATCGAAGCTGTATCCAATAGATTATTAAAAAATGAAAGCAAGGTCATCGAACAATAGAATGTTTAGTAGGAATTTATGTGAGAAGTAATTTATTAAAAACTAAATCACGATGGCTGTAAACTGTCAAAACTTTTGATTAGGGAAAATAAATAATTATCTAAATCAAAGCTTTATTGATATCTAATAGGTTATTAAGAAGTGAAAGCAAGGCAATCAAACAATAAAATGTTTAGTAGGGATTTACATGAAAAGTGATTTATTAAAAACAAAATCACGATGGCAGTAAACTGTCAAAACTTTTGATTTATCTAAATCAAAGCTTTAATGGTATCCAATAGGTTATTAAGAAGTGAAAGCAAGGCAATCAAACAATAAAATGTTTAGTAGGGATTTACATGAGAAGTGATTTATTAAAAACAAAATCACGATGGCAGTAAACTGTCAAAACTTTTGATTTATCTAAATCAAAGCTTTATAGGTATCCAATAGGTTATTAAGAAGTGAAAGCAAGGCAATAAAACAATAAAATGTTTAGTAGGGATTTACATGAGAAGTGATTTATTTAAAACAAAATCACGATGGCTTGAAACTGTCAAAACTTTGATTAGGGAAAATAAATAATTATGTAAATATAAGTTTTTAATGAAATTAATTTTATTTGATGATAGAAGAATGTTGGAATATTTGGCTGTTTGGTAAAATTGTAATTAACTCGAAAAAAATGTAATTGACTTGAAACCGTAAATATTGATAGTCTTAATTAAATGCATTGTCGAAATGGTAACATCTAGTCATCCGAGTGTGTTTAGATTTGAAATCGTGAAAATTATATTTTTTTTGTGACTTGGTGCCTGTTTAGTCTCATGAGGTTAGTTAGAGTTGTAGACAGATGCCGAACACTTCCTTTACACTATGTTTTGATAAATTATACTTTGAAGTGTTGCTGAGTACTAAAGTCCCCCTACAAGTACTTTAGGCGTCTATATATTTATTAAATAAAATGTCTTTAAGTTTAGATTTAAGCCAAACATTTTAAGCGTACCATACCTTTCATTCAAGTGTTCAATTTACAAGATCATGATTTCTATGAAAGTTTTCACTCGTTCAAGTACTGATTGAAATAAATTCGTACAGATATTTTCAGAGTTCTAATATTTAATACCTTAATTGGAATTAATTGTCGTCGCCGTGGCGTGTTGGGTTTATTACAAGGCATACGCCCCTTGACGGTGCAGCGCACCGCGGGCCCCGGTTCGGTTCCCGGTCGCTCATCGAACGGGGCAGGACAGGTCTTATGGTTGGCTGTAAGAGATTGCTCTCGTAGCAATAAGTCCGCCATATGTATCAATTAGATACATTAAACTAGATAAATAAATAATTAGATCCAAATATTTCGAATTGCTTAATCCTATATTCACTTGTTTTTCTTTCTTCTATTAAGTTATACAACTATGCAATTAATATAAAAATTGAATATAGTAATTTTTTCAACAAACTGGTAAAATAACTAAACAGAAAAAAGTTGATTTTGGTTCTTTGGTTCGATAGATTAAATGTAGTACTTAGATACGTTTAAATAAATTTCGTATAATATCATGTTAAATTTTAAGTAAGTAGGTTTGGAATTATAATTTCATAGTAAAGAATATTAAGGTATACATTAGTATAGTAATATATATATATATATATATATATATATATATATATATATATATATATAAGCACGTGTGTACATGTATATGTGTGATTACACTGTTCGTTAGAGCAGTCGACAAGATTTATATTGTACCTTTCGTCGTTTAATTAAAAAATTCATTATAAAAATGTCCGCATTTGGGATGAACAAACATCTAATTAAGAAAGTAAAATCCATATGTTACTATGGAGATGGGGATTCAAAAGTCGGTGTGACGTAATCAAAGGAACTCAATGATGAATATAATTTACAAATGGGAGATGCTCTGGTTTCGTATCAGATTTATGCAGATGACACCGCCTTTTAGCAACAGATGACACAGAAATATACAAAAAATATATAAATTATGTATATTTCGTCATAATTCCATATATATATTAATTAATTGCTGACTTTTTCCTTTACTTGTTCTATAAATTATCCTTGTGTTACGAGACCATGAAAAATCATAAGTTTCCAGGTTTCTGCGGGAAGTATCGTACAGATTTTGTGGAACATTTAAATAGTAAATAAGTGGTATTTGAAAGGGTGCATTGAGCTAGAAGCTTGAATTTATAGAGCTCCATATACCTTAGTATTCGATAGCGTTTTCTTAATACGACCTCTCGATCTCGACCTCGAGAACGAGAGAAAAAAAATGAAACCTTACAAGATCACTTCTTTGTTTTTTCTCAGGAACGCGTGGAGATATCGAGTTGAAATTAATATCAAATACTTAGGTCTACGATCTCATAGAGTCGTGAAAGAATCAAGCTACTAAGTCAACGCAATCAAGAACAACACTAAAAATACGGCCATTTATGCCGTATATTTTGATACTTGTAAATGAATTAAAACCTATAGGGTAATTCCCGTTGACCTAGAATCACGAAATTTGGTAAAAAGTGAGGTCTCCTAGCACAAGTGAAGGGAAAACCCGAAAATCGTTAATCTGTAGTTACATTACATAAAAAAAATTCATCTAGAGGAAGTCCCCTAGTAGCGGACACCTAAGGTTTTCTGAAAATTAAATAAAAACTTTTTCGTGAAATGTAATTTTATTCATGAATTAGTTAAGTCAATAAATTATAAAATTAGAATCAAACAACAAAAACACAACTTTCGCATAAATACATTTAGGAACCTTAAATAAGTTTGTCATCGGCATATAGTACCGGACGAACTTGACTTCGAACCCCAAGCGCTGTACATTATTAAAACATCATACATCGATTCCATATATAAACATCTCCCCATTCAGGAATGTCTGCACATGTTTCATGAACCCACTCTTGGCAACTGGAGCATTGAATCCAGTCTTCGTCTGATCTCGAAGCACACTACGCAAGTAGTTTTTCCTATATTAGATATTTGAGTCAATGATTCCTTTTCTTTGCCTTTGGCCACTTTCCTTTGACCTTCACACATTTAGTTTGTTCATAATAAAAGTTTACTGAGTTACGATGCTTTAATAATAATACAATGCTTCAATAATAAACGTTTACTTAGTTATTTTAAAAAAATTGCAAATGTGGCGCGCACTGCCCGGCATTGGTAATAATAAGCCGGCAGTTACATGGTCGAATATATTTTGTATAAGAAAAACGCTATTCGGTATTTAAAAAGGGTACGTAATTACATTTATATTAATGTAATAACATTTTATTTGATGAGACAGAGTTAATTATAAAAAAGAATAAGTAATTTATATATATATATATATATATATATATATATATATATATATATATATATATAAATCACTGTTTATATATGGGCTATTTTTTCTGACCTCTAGCCTATAGATGAACTAACTAACTATAGGAGGGAAGTGAATATTCAATAAAATTATATTTCTATTAATAAAGAGAAAACCGTTCACTTATATTCACTTAACTCAGCCAAGTTACCCTGGAAAAAACAAATTGTAAACTCTCCAGTGTTAAGGGAGATCTTTGTGTTCGGTACTAGGGGACAGGGAATCCCCAAATTTACGTGTTTTATACCCTGTTTAGGAAATTGATGAAAATTTTCTCAGTATACGAATTATAATGGAACATTATCTTAATTGACAATTAATCAAACCACAAAACAATAGCAGAAATACCTTCGATATATAATTCTTTCGTGCTAAAAACAGCAATTGACCGTCCCCACCGTGGCCATTCGCGTTATTGACAAATCGCTTCCCGTGACTACAAACATTTGCGTTCCTCAGCAGCCCTTCTGCCGAATTTCGAATTGAACTTGTTGTAACTTGTCGAGGAGTGCGAGTGTTTGGCGCTAGGTGACGTTCGGCGTAGCGGGACTTTCACCTAAATCATTCACAGGCGAATTTAATCAAAGTAGTAGAATTTAATCAAAGCTACAAATAAACTTTGTTGGGAAGGGAAAAAAAACAGAATACGTAATATGATTATAAAGTAAAAAGTAGTTATTATAAATATGAAGTAAAAAATAGTTGTTACAAGTATAAAGTAAAATATAATATAAAAGGGAAGAAACAGCTGAAAAACAAAGATAATGAAACTGGTGAGAAGATGAAAATAAGAATGGAAATTTGTATTGGTAGTAACAATCTATTTACATCATAATTCGGTAGAACATACCGTAAAATACAAGAATATCATCATTCATGTTCACGATATTTTCACATAATGTTTAAAAAATAAAATCAGAGATTTCCATATAGTCATCACAGTTAAAAAGCGGTTAAAGTCAAAAATTTGGAATTCTAATAGTCGAGCTAACAAAAAAAAAGATTAAAAAAATCTTAGAATATATATATATATATATATATATATATATATATATATATATATATATATATATATATATGTATTACGATTACTTATTTTCAGCTAGTTAGGTTATGATGCGTACGCAAAAATATGGTCGTATTTTTTGAAACCAGATATTAAAAAAATACATAATTTTCAAAAACATTCTAACTTTCGTTATAGAAAATATTATTAAAGACAAAAAGTATATAGGGCGGAAAATTCTCAGACTAAGGACTGACAAACTTTTTAAATTGTTGAAGAGGCTGATATTTCAATGACGTGTATTTGACAACTGTGACGAGTTGGATATGTATATTTATCAACTGTTACAGTCTATGACTTATATGGTTTACAGAAAAATGTCTGCAACTACAAAAAAAGATCTCAAATTTAAAGACAATGATGATATGAAAAAAAATTACCGTTAAGTAAGCGGAATCTCATAATCAACAGATAAAATATAATACTGAGGTTTAAAACCAATATTTTACTGGGTTTGCAAGAACGTAATGAAACAATTCGAAAAACTTGTAAATTTATTTATTACCTCATTTGACACTATTAATCTACAATACAGTCGCCATGTGCATTAATAACTTGTAACTATATCGAGGGCAGAGACTGGATACCTCTGGATCAAAACTTTGGAGGCCAGGGGTTAGAAAACTAAAGTCCTTACATTACGTAGAAGTCTCTATTACCGTACTGTAATTATTCTTTTCCGATTACGTGGAAACAAATCGTTTTAATATATTTACAAAGTTTCAAAACACTTTTTAAAAGATTTTAAGTTTTAAAATTTGGAAAAGTAGCAATTATATTGCAAGTTTTTTAATACAGCAATTTTAATTTTTTTCAGAAATCCTACGCCTAAACCGAATGATCTCCTCCCAGTATCATGGAAGCCTATTGCCAGCGAAAGCTTCCAGTATCTCATTATTGACGACAAATTGACGATGGCGAAGGACCTATACCCAGAGCGAATGGCTTTACACCAAGACCTATACAAAACTTTTTGACTTTTGACAGCTTTACGGAAAAAATAATATGGTTTTTCACTTCCTCAATGTTATAAGTAAAAACGCGTACCTATTTTGTTATGTTGCTTTATCAATTGAAAAAAGTGTAGTTATTAAAAAATAGCTTCCTGAATATTAAGTTAAATAAAGCGGTTTTGTACTGCTAATTGTGAATTTCTGTTTTTTTTTCAATTTAAGGGGATTTGTCACTGATCACTTTTTCTTCGAAAGTCAGAAATATTTCGTCACGGACTGTCGTGAATTAATTTATTTCAGCGTAAAATTATGTTGTGAATGCAATGTACATGAGAAATTTCCTTAAGTCTTGTATTTTTTCGAATTTTATCTGCTTATTAGATAAAAATACGTAAAATAATATCAATTTGCTACCTTGATGTGCAAATGGGAGTAATGTTACAAGTGACCTCTGTGTTGCCTCCGAAAAAATGATTTACTTTTTTGATAAAATGTTTTTGGTACCTAGATCTCATAATTATGGAGATTGGAAGAGAAAGTAGCAAAATTGCCTACGCAAAAATAGAAATGGTTGTAAATTCGAGTCCAAATAGAAATCGTAATCAAGTAAAAGAAATCGTTTTTAATTTTTTTATGAGCTAGTTTAATTTTAGGCAGTAATCTTGCATTTCACGTCAAACTGAATAAACGCTTAATATTTCCTTTTTAGCTGCCATAAATATTTTAAGATAATAACAATTTACTTGCTTTGAAGCTCACAGTTTAGCCTATTAAAATGATTTTTGGCCAATATTTTTACATTTCGTTCCAGTTGGGTGGATATATTTAAAGTGTATGTTTATTGCCACTCACAGTTTTAATATCATGCTTGTTTACTCATGTTATGTACTAAATTTATTATTTATGCTCTTTCTAAGGCTTCTTCGAATTTTATGAATGTATGTGTAACGTATTGGATATTATAATATGGTGAAGGACATATTAACGGATAGATAAATCTGTTACAATTTAGGTGTTATTTTTCATCTCAAGGTACACAATTTTAAAATAAAAAAAACTCTAAAACAGGTTGTATTTGTTTCATTTTTAAGTATACAACTCCAATAAACAACTCTGTCTCTTGTTTACACAATATTCGAATTCGTAGCACTTTACGAAATTTTCATCAGTATTCGTAGCATTTTACGAAATTTTCAACATTTTCCGAGTTACGTAGCAACATATCCGCGCTGGTAATGCATTCTTCCTATACAATACTGTGCTGTCTCAATAGCAGTACAGAGCTACAGCTACTTGCTCCCATTCGTGTATATGTCTTGAGAAACATAGTCAGTTTAGTGTGATGTTCATCGTACTGTTAGTACAAAGATTTCCTTGAAACTGTTATTTAGCTTAATAAAATTAATAGTTTAGCGTATCTTAAGCAGTTAGTCTAGTTCTTTTGACACAAAATGTAGGACAATACAGATAGAAAGGTAGGGCGAAATACATAAGACTATATCAATAAAAAATAATTTATATGTTGTAGTTTCCGTGTCTGATTCTAACTTGTAATTGTGAAAACTCTTGTAAATTTAATTCTAGAGCAAAAACTCTTAGAAATCAATTTGCTTAAAATTCATTTTCATTTATTTATTTAAAAAAAACTACAGTAATTTTTCTCCCGCTGCATATTTATTTCATATGTAATTATGCGACTAAAAAATTAAAAAAATGGTATGACTGCATATAGATTTACATGAGATAAATATCGATACTTTGATAACGAATATATAACCGTTATCAAATCTCTTGGATACTAATCAAATAGGATTGTACAAACGTCTTTGAGTTTCGTTCAATCTTTGCATTAACTGATAACATATGTCCGCCATTTTGTGATACCTGTCAAAATAATCGTTGTGGCGCATATTTTTTGCGCTTTTCTTCATTTTATAATTCGCGACAATCGAACACTACGAAAGTAAACAGAGTCACAAAGTGTTCTCGGTCGATGTAAATGGAATTAAAAGCCAATATTTTACTTCAATATAAGAACTCATAATTAAACGTACGATTAGCAAAAAAATACTGCTTCATCGATTCGTTTCTACATACGAATAGCTAATAACGGCAATGGGCAGTGCAGTACCTAGTTTTCCAATATATGAAACAATATTTAGGGATGCTAATTATTTTGACTGATCGATAATTGAATATAAAAACTGATCATCTTTGTACGTTTTGGTACCATCGATTATCGATTTCTGATGCTTTTTCTTCGCTACTATTTTTACCATTATGAAACCATAAGTGAGGTGCGTCTGTACATTGACGATATTTTTGCAAAAAATTGTGAAATAAAATATTTTTAAATATTTTTGGCAATATTTTTCGATAGACGGCGATATACTGATTGCATCGTTGAAATTTATATTTGCGCTACGGTAGAGTTTACTTGGGTTGGGTGAATATTTATAAAATTTAGGTCTTCCACATCTACCAGGCGTCCAATGACGGTTCGATATTTTTTGTTTATTTGGTTGTCTGAGTATCACGTAAAAACGAAATTACCTAATAAGAACTAATAATGCTTTAGATATAGATTAACATCTAAAGTACTGTTTTATTAAATGTTCTTTAAAAAATTTAAAATTCAAATATTAACCCTCATGCAGTAAAACCGAGCGCGCTGATTAGGAACTTACGAAACTGTAAAAGGAATTCGGTGTAAAGTACCAGCTTAGATACAAGGTATTTGTATACTTATCAAAATTATTTTTGGCCTGCAAAAGTTACTTAAGCTAATATATATGTTATATATGTTATTTTTATTCCTGCGGAAGGTACTTTTGAGATTAAAACATTACTACCGGTGAAAAAATTTCCTCAAAAATTAGAAAAAAATCATATTTGTAGCCAAGGACAAAGTTCAAACACTAGAATCTATCTAAATTAATTCTTAATAATAAACAAATCGTAACTTCTTTTTGTTTCCAAATAAAATATTACTTTTAGCCTATTCCCTTTTTAATTTAAAAATAATTTGATCATGAATAGTTAAAATATATAATTAAATTAGTAACATCAAATAAACAATGTAGCGACATCTATGATGTATGTGATTGTGATTATAACTATTGTCTCTGATATGTCAACCTTTTGTACATCACTATTATTAAGAAATAAAGTCTGTCAGCCATTGATTACCTAATTGAGTACACGTCGTTTTAATTTATAATATTAATGAAATGCACTTTGCATTTGCAATAATTTGATTATTGGAAATAATTTCATATTTGTATTTCATAAAAATCAAATTATTTTTCGAGGAAATTATTACTTTCTTTGCCAATACAAGCTAATTCAAAACCACGTTAATATATTTTAATGTAACCTAGCTTCAATACGCCGCTTTGTTCGTGAGAAGAAGGAAAAAGTATTTTTTTAAACAAGACTTAAAATTAAAACGATATTATCTACTTACTATGTAAATAATATCGTTTTAAATCTTTTTATAGGTACTTATTAGTGTGAGTACACTATAGATAATTTCTTAAGCATAAAAAAATATTTTGCACGATAAAATGTATTTCCGTAACACAGCCTACATATATGCAAAATATCTCCTAGATCGTTTTAGTGAAAGCAAGACATGTAAAAAAAAACAATAATACTTTCGGATTCATAAAATTAGATAGGATTAGGACTAGTAACCGTAAATTTATATTAATATGTGGACACTGGATATAAATAGTCCAGAAAAAAAACATGTAATATGGAAATAATTTGTAACTAGACATTTTTATGATAAATAGATACATGTAGTGTTGAAAATTTCCTGTCAAAACTCCATCTTTTCGGAATATTCACATAAAAAACGTTTTTCGACGCTTAACCTAGCGTAATTAATTTCGTATTGATAAGAAACTTTCATATATTATATAGAACTTAAAGTCTGAATAATAAATTAGCGGAATCTATGATAAGGCATTCAGAGGAATCTCTGCAAGCGGTGTCCAAGTACATGGTAGTAAATCAGTCTTTTATGGTATAGGATTGCTATGTATGTAGAATAACAGAGTTTAAATATAAAATCTGCATTCAAATATTTAATGTTTGTGAACAGAATACTGTAAACAAAAGAGCAATTTTAAGAGTCCACCAAAGTTTTCAAAGGTCATAAGCGGTAAGTTGTTCGATATATTGAACATTACGAAATAGTGTCGTTACGTATTTCGTTCTCAATATTACACAAGAATCAAAAAGTCATAATGGTAACAAATTTAAAATAGATTTTATTACAACAGTAGATATTTAACAGAAGTGTCGGGTATAGACTCGAATATTTTGTTCAAAGATTCCTTCACCTTGACAAGCATCTACTTGTGTGTATGTAAACATATCTATGTATAAGTGTATATTTTAAAAAAATATAAAATGTATATTTTTTCTTAGAATTAACCGGACCAACAGTTTCTTTATCGATTTTTATTTATTAGATTAGTTAAGAAAACTTTTGGATTAACATTAATAAAAAAATTACAGCATTTTATGTGCTTGCCCAATTCGCCCACATTTTCACCATACATTTTCGCGCCAGTTCATCTGCTTCTGAAACTTGTTTTGGTAAGAACAAATATATCTTCCACCATCCGAGTGGCGAGTTCCGAATCTTTCGATATTCAACGACATTTTCAAGTAGTTCAGTTTACTACCATAAGCGAATTCGTAAAAGTAAATGAGAAAAATTGACTTTGCTATTAGTTTGGCAGCGACATATACTCTACTAAGTATAATTACATCTGTCAAGAAATCTAGCACAAAATTATTTTCCTCATCATCTGATTTGATATTATGGATGTATACGGATGTAGAAAAATATTTAGGAATCGTTTGAACAAATCAAACGATTCCTAAATATTTTTCTTTTATTATAGTCATTTGTTACAAGTTTTTCTATATATTTGTTGAAGCAGTTAACAAAAGGCCCTCTAGTCGACAGAAACCTGCCACATAAGGGACTTTCGCAAAGTCACCGCTTATGTAGCTCCAAAGTATCTTCAATAATAAAGGCCTGCTGGTTAGGAAACACTTTTTCCACCGATGGTACAAATTGAAAGATCAAACAAATAATTTTCCCTAATTACTAAGTCGGGCACAATTTACTAAGTCGGCAGCAGGCAAGTCTTAAAAAAGTTTAAGTAAATCATTACTATTTTTTACTTTAACACGGTTATGTTTGGCTATTGAGAAGGCAAAATCCTTAATATCATCTTTATCGCCCAGGAGTTAAGTGAGAAACCTGATTGAGCGCTCGCTTTGTGGAACAAACCATTGGCCATTGGCTACAGGCAGAGCAATTTCACTGATGCACCTCTTGTACTCGATCCAAATAGTAAAACATTAGAATCATCGCCAACGAAATACCACATATTATACTTTATCCATTTCAGAGCTAGAATTTGATCCTTCAGTCCCATGTCTTTATGTATCCTGTGCTTCAGGTAAATCAAGATTAGGAAATCCTAATGTTCCCAGTATATTGTTGAAACTAACAAAACGACAGTTTCTTCAATGAATAATTGTGGTCCGTGTAGTTCTGAATCTTTTGAACTATACACAAAACCTTTTGAACCGTGCACAAAACTTAAGAAAAGTCGGGGACATTTTAAATAAACTTTAAGCTTGAACTTTCCGGCAAAATATATATTTTGTGAGTTATGATTCGAAAACATCAGAATTTGTGAATTAGTAACAAGTACATACTAAATTAAAAAGTAAATAAAAAAGAACTACTCTTTGAAAATGAAATGAAAATATTTAATTTCTGTGTAAACTGCTCGATTTTCTAAGACAAACAAAATCAGAAAAACAGATTTATACCCTAATTATTTGGCTTTAAGAATTAATAAGATTTTTTAAACAAATGAATGCACGGAATATTTAATTTGATACTGAAAAGAAAAATTGTGACTTAATGTTCTTATCCTGATTAATACTATAAATGAGAAAGTATGTTTGCTAATTTTCAGTTTAGCTAGTAATTCAACAAATACTTGATAAATTCATACCAAACTTTGTGCAAGTATAGATAGTGTTATGAGCTAATATATAGTTTATCTCGGAAAATAGAGTAGATTTTTTGGAAGCCATCAAAAATTATTTTCTCTTCAAATAAATATCTAGTTTTTTTTTTATAATTCGTTTTAATTAAATCTTTGAAGGAATGGTAAAAGAGGTTAATCTTAAGCAGAGTTTGAGATATTCACTCCATCATAGATGATAAAAGAAACAATTTTCCCGTTATGACAAAAAAATGTACATATCTAATAGCTCTTCGAAGTCCATTCAATAAACCAAACTATATGTTATTTCGGAAGACACATTTCAATAGGTAGCATATTCCGTATCGAAGTTTGAACGGATGCTGATCTTGTAGATTTCGCTTCCTGTGGGAGAATAGTTAATAATTCAATGTTTATTGAAGCTAAAACACAATGCAGATTCGTTAACAGATTTATATTTTACGTTTGTGCATCAGCTGAACAAAGTGCTGATGAGAAAGTTTAAGTAAAATCACTTTACTGTGCTCCTAACAATAAAGCTAGGATTGTACGATATTTTATCCACACTAGAACTAATATAATATGTAGGATATACTAGACATCTTAATGAGTTTATTGAGTCATTATCCAAACGAGTAAAAAATATTTGTAATATTTGACATTTCTAACTTAATCAAACGTTGGGACTTTGTCAAATTCTATTGACATATTATGAATACAACATTTTGGCACGCGTATCACAGCACATGCGGTACATGCACCTATCTTTTGTTATTTATTAGCACACTTAAGTAGCTTTATCTACTGATATATAACAAACTCGTGTAGAAGTTGCACACACACATATGTGTGTATGTGTGTGTGTGTGTGTGTGCGTGTGTGTGTGTGTGTGTGGGTGTGTGTGTGTTTAAAAAAATTAATAATCTAACATATACTTCTACAGTGAATTAACCTGACGTACATTATTTTTATTTGGTTATCATTATCATGTATGAAAATATTTAAAATAATTAGTGTTACTTTTTGCAGACAAAAGTTCTGCAAAATCTATGTATTTATTTTAACTGATTTCATAGCACTTTTCTCGCTTACACGAAGCTATGAACACATTAAATTTGCCAGATGGTTTTTCGTTTACCTTCAATATCAATAAATCAATCAATAAATATTCGTCACCGTGGTGTGTTGGGTTGATCGCAAGGCCAACGGCCGTAGTGCTAGGCGCATCGCGAGAACTCGGGTTCGATTCCCGACCCCTCGTCAAGCGGGAGTGGAGAAGTCCAAACTTTCGAGGCTCTGGCAACCATTTTCCATATGAGATCTTCTTCATCTCATGTGGAAACGACAACAACAACATCAATAAATCAATAGACAGCTATAATAGTCAGCATTTTGATAAATTAATAATAAATCAATAGACAGCTATAATAGACAGTATTTTGATAAATTAATAATAAATCAATAGACAGCTATAATAGACAGTATTTTGATAAATTAATAATTTATTCAATGCCACTCCGTATCAACAAAATAATACTTTACGCAAGAGATAGTCACGTGCAATTAAATTGCTTTGAAAGAATGTAACATTCGTTTTATTAAGACTTCGAACGAATAATATGAAGATCATAAGTTTAGTTTTTATTTGTCCGTCAATACAGCTTTCCTTCTTTAAGTGAAAAATATATAAATATATCGATACTGTTATGTTTTATCATAACAAACTTTACACATTATTCAAAGTGAATGAGTGATCCAAAAATTTATATTTACAACTAATTATGTATTAACAAACGCACCTTGACTCTTAAATCACCAATTGGCGGTTTAGCATAAGGCATTCCAAGTAAACCATAAAACTACATCATTGAACGTTTTGTAAACTTTACCCCGAATTTTACCCTGCAGACATTGGCTCTGGCATGTTGGCTACTTTGCTTGTTACCGAATGTGAACATTTTTGAGTCGAATGAAGTAATATACAAAATAATGATAAGAAATATGCAAGGTGCTTTTTAAGAGTTGGAACGTATTTACTGGAACAGGTATATTGAGTTAGTATTTTTGCGTACTAGGTGATGCCTGGTACAATAAAATTATTTAACAATTACACCCAGTATAGCCGCGCGGACACTCAGCCAGTAGATGTCAGACATTACTTGCGTTGGAACAAGCGTATTTAATTTTTTGTATCGATTATATACTATATCATCGAGTATCTGTTAACTAGTTTGTACATCAGTTACCGAAATCAATATACATCGTTCGCTCATACTTTGAATAGATCACGAGATTGTTTTGTTTATATTATTATTTAATTATACGTTCTTTTCGCTTCCATCGTTTTTAATTTCATTGTTTAGGTATTTTCAATTGAATTTGTGTCGAGTCACAGCAACCGAACTTGTTAAGTGACACTTATTTTATTGTTTAGTATTATAAAATGCACTTACACTCTACATCATGTTAAAGTCTAAGTAGAAAGAAATCCTGTAGGTTCTGAATTAACATTGCATTTCAAATGCAGTGAAAACATGCATCGAAACATCATCTATATCTACAATATACAATGTATAGAAACTATATCATGTACGAACTATATCATGTACAAAAAATATATCATGTACAAACTAAAAGATCTAAATATGTAAAAAAAACCAGAAAAGTTTACGAATCACTTAAATCGAATATTTATTATACTACACAATTGTGTTGAAGCATTCATAATAGGGAAATTTAAAATATGCGTCGATATTTAAGCCTAATTTTTCTAAAATTCGACCACTCAAGGTATGAACGGTCGATACTCGCCACTTAGACTATAAATCAGTCGATGTAATATCCACTTACATCGACAATGGATATGATAAGTAAGCAGTAGCACCAAATACTATACGTTCCAAATACTTTGGAATATCTATATTATTTCGTAGTACGCATATATATACATACTATTTACGGAACCGGTATTTGAAATAAGTACATGCACATCAAACTGGACGTCATATTAAATGTACTTAGTATCCAAAATATCTGTACTACCCATCTCTAGTTTGAGTCGTCCGGATGACAGAATATGTTAGGTTTTGTTGTTTAATATAGTAGCTGTCAGATGTGCTCTATTAGTAAAATAGAGTGACGCGAGATTGGCAGTACGTTAATATTACAATGTAAGTTAACATGAATCAAGTTGTCTTATTATACCAAAAAAAAATTAATGCTCGTTTTGCAATTTCGATAATTCTCGATAATTTATAAAAATATAATTAGAAGACAAAGGTAGTATTAATTTATTTGTAGACAATGTACTAATTTATCTATTTAAAGATATTAACCTTTAACTTGGTATTTGGGCGGTTTTAATGCGCCTTTTTCGAAGCAAAGTTCTCAAGGACAGATAAATCCGTACTCATCTCGCTGATCGGTTTACTCAATGGTAGCCTAAAGTCCGTGTAATCAACGCGGTAGTACTGTACAATACTGTACAATACTGTGCTGTACTGTGTTTTTTTCGACAATCGAAACCAAATAGTAGTATTTTTTCTCTACTATTGACTCTCATTATGGATTTATTTACGTACAACGACAGTTATACATATACTCTAGTACTTATGACAAATAAAATATGTAAAGTTATTTCTCAGGTAAAAATTCAGGTAACCTAAGGACGCCTTGAGATTTCTTAAAGAACTATTAATAAATTAGATGTTTTTGATTGGGAACTGAAGAAGATTAGCACAATAGTTAATGAGAATTGAACATGAACTCATCAAATGAGACAGAAGCTATGGATATCGAGGATGAAGTTTCGAAGTTTTTTATAGGATGAGTGAAGCTATTTATTCCAATAAACCCACGATAGGTACTTCAAAGACACGGTCTAAAAATATCATAAAAAGGTTCCTGATCCCAATAGCTACTGATCAGGAATGAGAAAAACCGAGTCACGCCAAGAGGAAACCTGAGCGTTGTTTCTCAAATTATTTCTACAGGAATTATAGACGGTATTGCGAAGTATACACACATTTTCATTGCTATAACAAAAGAGTACAGCAAGAGAGAAATGTTGGTACCGAAATCGCGGTTTATGCTAGAGTTCTGCTATAAAAGAAAAAATCTTGGCAGTTTTTGGGACCATTTTGATATCTGTAAAGAGATGTGACAAAATTTTTTTGAGAAAGGGAACTGGTCTGCTGCATGTCAATTTCAGTGACTGTAGTTTTAGTATCGAGATTAAAGAGGTTTGATGATGTTAGAACTAGACAGAAGAAGCAAAAAAATGATAAATTAGTTCCAATTCGTAAATTTACTTCTCAGTTTGTTGTAGATAGCCAAAACGCCTATATTCTTGGTAAATATACCACCATTGAATAAATGCTTCTTTCATTTCGCGGTCCATGCAGTTTCGTCACATTCCTGGCAAAAAACTGGGCAAGCATGGATTGAAAATGTATATACTTGTCGATGCACAAAAATTGTATAATTTCAGTTTAAAGGTTTACGTGGAAAACAGAAGCTTGGGCTTTATGAAATATCAAACAAGGCATATGATATAGTAAAGGGATTATTCCAGTAAATCAAGAGTTCTAATCGTAATATTACCAAGGATAATTAATTTACTAGTTATTCATTAGGCGAGTATTTATTCAATATTGATTTGAAAATTCTGAGAAACTTGAGAGAATATAAAAAGAAATTTCCTCCTGAGTTTGTGCGAAAAGGCCGAAATTTCACTCCAGGCAGCCTTTTATTTGGATGTGATGATATTTCATCTTTAGTCTCATTCGCCACAAAAAAGAAAAAAGATTGCGCTTGTGAAATCTGTATTAATTATATACTATAACATCACCAACGGTATTGTGGATGTAATGGACTGGAATTGTTCGAGGATCTTTACATCAAAAAGGACACAACGATGGCTTAACAATATTTTTTGGCTGCTGGATATTACTCGGTTAAACTCTATGCGAATATGCCTAATGAACAACAAACTCAATTCCTCTGTTAGAAGAAAATATGTTTGTAACTTGGCCATTGATCTCACGGAAAAGAATTTGAGTAAATATACAAAAATTGATGCCTGGCTTCCCAAACATGTTTAATTTTTCCTTCAGACCTATAAGGAAACAGAGAAAACACATCAAGTATAGCAGAAGTCATTAATTTACTTCAGTTTACAGTATTTTGATAGATTAATAGTTTATTGAATGCCACTCGGTGTCAACAAAATTATACTTTATGCAGGAAATAGCGAGTGATCAAATTTAAATTACTTTGCAGAAATGTAACATAATGCACGCACACTCCACATCATATTGAAGTGAATTGGGATAAATATGCAATAATCGATGCCTGGCTTCCCAAACAAGTTTAATTTTTCCTTCAGATCTATAAGGAAACATTGGAAACGCTTAATGCATTTCCTCTGTTTCCTCACAGAACTTCTGCTGAACAGAGCTTTGTTCAGCAGGAATCATGGTCATCATTTACTTCACATGCGGATCATTTACTTCACATGTGGATTTAAAGAAATTGCAAGACAAAGACTTTGTGTCATTTATGTCAAAAATCCAACTTCAGGTGTCATTTTAAAAATTATGAATACCTATAGGACTCAGATGAAATAGAACAAAATTCAGACTGAAATTATGGGGGCATTTAAGTGTTTTATTTTTAATTACTTTATTGTTTCTATTACCTAGTATTTTTTCGTTTTCATAATACTTTTCTAGTATTTTTAATGGTTTGTGGACAAGTTTGTTTTTATTAGAGTACTAAATAATTTCATTCGCTACTCGTTTTTGTATTTTATAAGTATAACGTTATATTTGAGTTGATATATTTGAGTCATTATATTTTCGTTTTTTTTCCATTACCTAATGCTAGAGGCTCTAAAAGCTGATTACTTTAGTCACTTGGTATAGGGCTAGTCATTATTTTAAACGTGATGATTTTGTTATATATGTTTGTGTGTGCGTGTGTGCGCGTGTGTGTGTGTGTGAACATTAATATTTTATTGTCATTACCAATTATTGATAATGCTTTGGAAATCCATTGTAGTACTTGGCTTGAATCTGTCTTGCGTTTTCACAAATCTACGGCAATTTGCAAATGTATGCGTCACGTCAATATAAATTTAACACGACAAAATTATTTTTCTATGATTTTTTGTGACTTTAGTTGTAGTCTCCGTCTCTCGTCAACGACAAATTTACAACAATTTCGACTTTGATTGGCATTTTACGATGAAACCCCGTTGACATTGTTACAACTTGTCTAATAAGTTGAAGCGTGGTCTTACCGGTCTCATTGATCATCTGCACGAGCGCTCATGATAAAGGATGATAATCTATCAGCAGACTAGGTTACATTTGGGCATTGGTATGAGTTAAGTACAGACCATCATAAATAAATAGTTAGATATCCCATGATTCGACCAAACTTTAAACGTATTTTTGAATGGATTGGTGTCGCATATGCTACATCGTGATGGGTGGTATAAACTGCATATACTGTTATGAATCCTAAACTAAGAGGCAGTCTGCACAGTTTACATCTGAAGACCTACCAGCAAAGATAAAGAAAGGGCGAAGTGCTAAGATAAATATCTTGTTTTTAGGACAAATGAGTTATTATACATTAATTGTTCTGGAAAATAAAATAACGGTTATCGCACTCAGGTGTACCAGGAAATGGTTTACCTGTATTTTCGGGAAAAAAAAGTTCGAGAGCAACGACCTCACAATATAATCCTCTTTCATCACAACGCCTCTCCAAACGCAACCAGATAAACGACCAAATATTAGTATACGTCGAGTATTGAAATTGTGGCTAGTCAGCTATATAGCCCCGAAGTTGGACCATGTGATTTCCATTTATTCCAAAGCATAAAAGATAAACAGTGAGGAAAATGATTTCCGAACGCCGAAGATGCTGTTAAAACCTGGAAATTGCCGTGGAAAAGACTTTCAAGGATAACAAAGTTTCTATCAGTGATTCTATTGTATGAAACGATGCATAGAGTGTCACGAAGATATTTCGAAAACCATAAAAGAAATTATGGACTTTCTAGTTCATTCATGGACAGAAATTTCAGTTCACTTTTCATTTTTGCTATTCTAAAAACTTTGAGTGTTACCCTCATATTAAGAATGGCATATTTGTCAGCAGTAGAGATAATAACGAAGGAGGATATATTTGAGAGTTCATCAAGAATGGTGTAGATGTCGTGAAGGATATCATGCAGTGATTATCA
This sequence comes from Druceiella hillmani, assembly GCA_039881145.1. Classification (NCBI taxonomy): domain Eukaryota; kingdom Metazoa; phylum Arthropoda; class Insecta; order Lepidoptera; family Hepialidae; genus Druceiella; species Druceiella hillmani. Next base: position 12,856,980 of record JAYKKI010000059.1, on the reverse strand, counting down.
TGGAATAATGTAACCAAATTATAGTCAAATGTGATATAAATTAAAATGTGAAAACATAAATGTATTTAATGCCAGCTTTGAAGATTTCTTGCAGCAGCGTGCGTTAAAAAATTAAAAAGTGTTCAAAAATTAAAAATTTTTGAATACGCAGAAATTATTTCTAAGTATTAAGCGTCATTTAATTAGTAAGTCTTATAATACAATAAAAACTATATTGTCAATTGTTTCATTTAAAAATAAGTTGCAAACTTGCTTAATACTTCTGTTTTATTATTGTTACAATCCCAAATATATGTTTATATTTTAAAATATAATTATTTGAAAACGTTTATATAAAAACGAAAACATATTATACTGTTTATTTTAATTATTATTATATATCGTAAAATAAATTAACGGAAATATTTAAAAAAGGGTTAGTTTCAAATAAAAACTCCTAACTAGCAAAACGGTAAAAATATTTTTTTTGATCGGCTTCTTTGTTTTTCCTTAATAACTCTGCAATGAATTGCTACATAGGCTATTACTTATCCGTGGCTTCGTCCGTGTGGAAAATTAATAGCCTGAAAGGTGTATTTGAATGTTTACTATTCAATCACGCGTAAACAGTTCAATAGATTTTCATGAAATTTAATACAGACATAGTCCATCATTCAAATTCATATGTATATGTATATATATATATATATATATATATATATATATATGTATATATATATATAAATATATATATATATATATATATACATATATGTTTATCCCCAAAATGCAACGGCTGGGGTGGCGTCTCTGTCTGTCTCACTCACTTTTGTGCCTTAAAATTAAGAACTGCGGAAAGCTTAGCATTAGTAGCATTATTATCAAGTAAGATAATTAACTTGAAATGGAGATTCTTAGGGAAAAAAAATTTATATTTTTTAAAGAAACAAATCAGCAAGATTTATACCGTTTTGGAATCTAGACTAAATTCGCCTACTTTTAAAGTAACTTGTCAAAATGACTGCTCTAATTTTGACTGCTCGTACTGAAGAAACATTTTTTTCAATACGAGCAGTCAAAATTAGACGATGGAACTCTGAGAGCATGAATGGGTAAACATTTTTTTTTTAAACTAAGATAGATTTTTTATTTTAGATTATGATTAATATATTGGTTATTCATTAAGGAACAAAAATTTGAATCAAGAAAAAATAAAATTCATAATTGCAGTACTTGAAAGAACCTCGCAAGGTGGCAATTTTCTCGATTTTTCTAACAATACCTATAATTTTAATACTTAGATTTTTTTTATGTTTCCGAGAACTGTCATTACCTGTTCTTTCTCCTGTTTTCGGCTTGACATCTGTATATATTATATGTGGCACCTTAATTGACAAATCCTTAAATAATGCAGTGATAATAATAAATTTTCAACAAGTTTTTATTTGGTGCACTTAACTTGGCCAATTTCTATATAAGAGAAGATTTAAGTGCGTTGGTTGAATCAGCTTTCAGTTGTATTTTCAAAAAAATAGATGAAAAATATTGTGGAATATTTCCATACAAATTAGTTTTGAACTTAGTACTCGACTTTGAAAGCAGAGCATGAATAATGAAGCTTCAATTTAATATATTCATAACTACATTAAGATCCCGACGTCAATTGTCTGCCTAATTATTCTGACAGGCATTATTAACTTATGACAGCAGGTTATATGTCTAGCGTAAATGTACTAACAAGACAGCGTAAATGTCCTATCTGAAATTAACATTCCCTTCGGTATCAGCTCATTCAATAGGCATGTCGCCTCCGGTGTTACATATCCCACAAGGCTCGTTGCGCGGCAAGCAATACAAAACATTAAATGGCGTCGATTTCTACGGGTTTCTTGGGATACCCTTTGCTGAACCACCGGTTGGAGATTTAAGATTCAAGGTTGGTTGTTTAAAATATTCAAACATTCTTATATATCTAACTAAAGGGATTGTACGTAAATATAATTCTAAATTTAATATTGTTGCGAATACCATTTACAGAGATCTATGTGGATTAGGATAAATTACAAACTTAATCACACCAAAAAAAAGAACTTTTGTAAATATGGTTAAAAAAAGAAACATGAAATTGAATACAGCTCAATATGTGTCAAATAAAATAGTTTTTTCCCAAATAAATTTAAACTTTATCTCGAAACGCACCTCTATAAGTACGCATATATATATATATATATATATATATATATATATATATATATATATATATATATATATATATATATTATTGGAAATAAAGGCACTCATTTGTGGAACAAATATTGCCATTTTGAAAATAGAGAAAATAGTATAAATACAAATATATATATATATATATATATATATATATATATATATATATATATATATATATATATATATATATATATTCACTGCTATGACTAATCTGATTATTCGATCACCTTGATTACATACCAGCTGTGCCCCACGATTTCACTCACGTGAATTTCAGGATAGAAAAAAAATCTCTCATATTTTGCTATTTGTTATATACTATTACTGTGCCAAATTTCATCAAAAACCGTACAGTAGATTTTGTGCGATCGACGCTCAAAATAACATACAGACAGACAAAAAATGTAAAAATATATTTTCCGGCTTCTATTATCACTCTATACGCTAATTCACTCTTTTTAAAGTATTTTCTATGTATAGAATTTACGCTGTCACAATGTTATTATATGTAAAATAAATGAAGAATACAATCGATTCAATTCATTGAAATTGCTATGAATCTCAAATAGTGTAATATATACATTTTTGTATGGAAATATACATTTAAACTTGTATAATTTTAAAAACAAGATAACTATTATTTTTTAATTCTGAGTTTTTTTTAATTTTTTTCGTTTTTATTATGGAATATGTGTACCAACGGATAGATAGATATTTATTAAGTCACTATAGAGATGTAGTATTTAATACATCAGAATGCCCACTTATAAAATATACCAATACCACCATTATGTCTGATTGTTTTAGAAAACCTTTATATGTTTACAGCCACCTGTTCCTGCTTCATCATGGACTGGAGTTCGCGACGCCACGAAAGATGGAAACATGTGTACACAGCTACAATTCGCAATATCTGGACCAGTTGTTGGCGAAGAAGACTGCCTGTTCTTAAATGTATTCACACCAGTAATCGCCGATTCCGGGAAACTCCTTCCAGTCATTATAATCGTTCCTGGAGGTAGTTTCATTTGCGGCTCAAACAGCTCAGATATGTATGGTCCTCATTTTCTCATAGAAAAAGAAGTGGTCTGCGTCATTATCAATTATCGTTTAAGTATATTTGGCTTCCTCAATCTCGGCATACCAGGGGCTCAAGGCAACATGGGTTTGAAGGACCAAGTCGAAGCCTTTAAGTGGGTTCAAAGGAATATAGCATTCTTCAAAGGGGACCCAAATAATGTAACTTTGTGCGGATTCAGTGCAGGAGCAGTCTGTGTTCAGTTGCATTGCTTGTCAACTATGTCTGGTGGGCTATTCCACAAAATTATCGCCCAATCCGGTTCCGCTATCAATCACTGGGCGCAAAGGGACAACTCAAAGGACTTAGCGTTTTTTATGGCGCGCAGTCAAAATCAAGATATAAAGGATGTGCACCAGCTATTGCAGTATCTGAAAACACTGACGTCAAAGGAACTGATACTTTACGCAAACGAAGCATCAGCAGTAAGACAACGGAAAGGTCGCTTAGATATAGCCTTTGTACCGTCAGTTGAAAAAGTTTTCCCAAATATGGGTAGTTTTTTGACAGGCAATTGCTTAGAAATGTTGAAACGGGGTAATTTTTTAAAGGTACCTATGATTGCAGGCTTTTGCAGACATGAAGGTCTTTTTATCTGCCAAATATATCCTAAATTGATTGGAGATGCTCTAAGAGATAAAGACCTAATAAATTTAATTCCTTATTCACTGAACGATTCGAGATTAAAGTCTCTAGAAGATAGCTTGAAAAGAATATATCTGGACGATGTTAAAGCCGACGAAGAAGGAGATAAATTTGTGGTTAATTTTCTGACTGACGTTGATTTTCTCGGTGCAATTTACATTTCAAGCAGAATAATGGCTCGAAGCCATTCTTCAGTTTATTTTTACGAATTCGCATACGATGGCGCCCTCAATCAGCAAAAAAGGGCTATGGGCATAAAGAGAAGTGGAACGTGCCATAGCGATGACGTAGGATATATATGCCACATTTCGAATCTAGCAGGAAGTTGTTCAAAAAATGATGAAATTGTTCGTGAGCGGATGGTGACAATGTGGACGAACTTTGCGAAATTCGAGTAAATTCCTTAATTTTATGTACTACGCTAGTGACAAATCCATTAATAGGGTTTCATCTTAATTTATCCATATGATTTTCCTTAAGCGGTATATTCTTTTCCTTTCACTGCAACTGCTGTTCAAATTTTAGTAAATTCGTTAGATTTATTTATTGGTATATTTTATATAAATACATATATAAATACACACACACGCACACACACACACACACACACACACACACACACACACACACACACACACATATATATATATATATATATATATATATATATATAAATATTGCCTTACTGCTTTTTTTACCGTACTGAAACTAACATTAAAGATATTGTTTAATAAATAGAAATTTCGTAAATTTAAGAGATAATAAGCTATGATGAATCAATTGTCAGAGAATCAGGTTGAATAGTTAAAATAAAACTATTATTTTAAACCTTTCATTTCCTATAAGTAGATACACCAAACACATTCCATAAGAAGTGAATAAATATTTAAAATATCAAAGAAACTAAGATATAAATTAAAAAAATAAATACTAAGATATAAATTAACTTAATACTAAGATATAAATTCTCAAATATTTATTTTTCAGCAACCCCACTCCAGAAACAAGTGCATTACTTCCAGTTTTGTGGAAACCTTTGACGGAAGAAAGTCCATATTACTTGATCATTGACGAAAAGTTGACTACTGCTGAGAACTTACTTCCAGAAAGAATGGCTATTTATGAAGAATTGTACGAGAACATAACTATGTAGTTAAGTACAATTTTATTTAAACCTTGTTACGACATTTACCAATTTTTAATAATAATTTATTGTTATTATTTATTTAAGTTCAAGGAATTTAGTTATTTAAGTTCAAGGATATTTTATTTGGTGTATTTAAGCTTAAGGAATATAGTTATTGAGACTTGATCACGGCACTATTATATATCTTGTTCCATATTTATATACTATGGTTAAATGTATGAAATGTTTCTCTTATGGCAATAAGTATACCTATACATTTAATTATAAAAGCTAGTAGCAAAATTTATAAATAGATATATAAATTTTTATAAAAACTCTCAAAATGTTTAATTAATAACCGCTCTGCTATATTTTATCATCAGATCTTGTTTCTAGATTTTTAACTGACAAATTTCGAAATTGAAAATATATTTTCCGAGTATACGGCAATTACGTTTCATCTTCATATTTTCGTCATCATGTTTTGTGATGTCATTACATTTTTATAGATAAGTACTTCCTGTCAAAATTAATAATTTTCGCCCTTCTTTAAATTGTAAAATAAAAGTTTGGAAACATTTCATACCTGATGATTTTGTTTGCAAGAAAATGTTTTAACTTTTTTTTCTACTTAAATTACTTTTTATTCCATCACTAAACACTTATTACACAATTAAACGCATAATTTGTTATAAATTATCAAGTATCTATAATAAAATTATAAGTAAATTTAGTTATCAAACTTGGAAGTTTTTTAACCTGTCAAGTTCAACAACTATATATTTTTTATATGGTTCTGACATACAGGAAACAATAAAGACTATTTGTCAATGGTTTCTATTTTGAAAAATACTGTAGTGCTTAATATAGATTAATGAATGAGTTTGTATTTGCATGTGTCTGTGTTATGTTAGTTAAATATTAAATGGCTTTTATTTACCTTCGTTTTGTTTCTTTTAGCTGTAACAAATTAACAAATTATTTATATCGATTTTTATTGTTTTATATATATATATATATATATATATATATATATATGTGTGTGTGTGTGTGTATGTATCTATACATATGTATAGGTATGTATAGAATAAACCAATAACGAATTTACTACAATTTGAATAGCAGTTGTAGTGAAAGGAAAAATATATACCGCTTAAGGAACTATGATATGGATAAATTAAGATGAAGCCCTATTAACGGATTTGTCACTAGCGCTCACAAATAGTTTCCTCATTTTTTGAACAACTTCCTACTAGATTCGAAATGTGTCATTTATATCCTACATCATTGCTATGACACGTTCCACTTCTCTTAATGCCCATAGCCATTTTTTGCTGATTGAGAGCGCCATCGAATGCGAATTATTAAAAATAAACTGACGAATGGCTTCGAGCCATTATTCCGCTTAGAGTGAAAATTGCACCGAGAAAAAAACGTCAGTTACAAAATTAACCACAAATATAAATTTGTGGTTAATTTTGTAACTGACGTTTTTTTTAAGAGATAACTTCTCCCTCGTCGGCTTTAACATCGTCCAGATATATTCTTAGAATATAGTCTTGTCCAAAGATTAGGGAATTCAATTTATTAGGTATTTATTTCTTAGAGCATCTCCAATCAATTTAGGATATATTTGGCAGATAAAAAGACCTTCATGTCTGCAAAAACCTGCAATCATAGTACCTTTAAAAAATTACCCCGTTTCAACATTTCTAAGAAATTTGCTGTCAAAAATCTATCTATATTTGGGAAAACCTTTTCAACTGACGGTACAAAGGCTGTATCTAAGCGACCTTTCCATTGTCTTACTGCTGATGCTTCGTTTGCATAAAGTATCAGTTCCCTTGACGTTAGTGTTTTCAGATACTGCAATAGCTGGTGCATATACTTCATATCTAGATTTTGACTGCACGCCATAAAAAACGTTAAGAGTTGTCCCTTTGCGCACAGTGATTGACAGCGGAACCGGATAAGACGATAATTTTGTGGAATAGTCCACCAGACATAGTTGAAAAGCAATGCAACTGAACACAGACTGCTGCTGCACTGAATCCGCGCAAAGTTACATTATTTGGGTCGCCGTTGGAGAATACTATATTTCTTTGAACCCACTTAAAGGCTTCGACTTGGTACTTCAAACCCATGTTGCCTTGAGCCCCTGGTATGCGGAGATTGAGGAAGCCATATATGCTTCAACGGCAATTGATAATGACGTAGACCACTCCTTTTTCTATGAGAAAATGAGGGCCGTACATATCTGAGCTGTTTGAGCCGGAAATGAAACTACCTCTAGGAATGATTATAATGACTGGAAGGAGTTTCCCGGAATCCGCGATTACTGGTGTAAATACATTTAAGAACAGGCAGTCTTCTTCGCCAACAACTGGTTCAGGTATTGCGAATTGTAGCTGTGTACACATGTTTCCATCCTTCGTGGCATCGCGAACTCTAGTCCATGATGAAGCAGGAACAGGTGGCCGTAAACATACAAAGGTTTTCTAAAACAACCAGATATAATGGTGGTAATAGTACCTTTTATAAGTAGGCATTCTGATTCCATATCCCTATACTGATTTAATAAACATATGATTATATATATAATAAATATCTGTTATTTTGAGCGTCAATCACCCAAAATTTTCTGTACGGTTTTTGATGAAGTTCATAGCCAATAGCAATATATGAGAGCAAGTTTTTTTTCTTATCCCGAAATGCATGTGAGTGAAACTGTGTGGTGCAGCTAGTATGTAATCAAGGTGATAGAATAATTGGATTATTTATCTGATTACCTACTCTACACAAAGACAAACAGCACTGAATATATATATTTTTATACTATTTTCTGTACTTTCAAAATGGCTGTATTTCTTTCACAAATAAGTGCCTTTATTTTCAATTATATATATATATATATATATATATATATATATATATATATATATATTTATATGTATATATATATGTGTGTGTGAGTATACGTAGATATAGTTGCGTTCCGCGAAAATGTATGTCTAGCGTAGATGTACTATTTTAACTAAAACAATATTTATTTATTTTATTTGGCACATATTGATCTGTATAAAATTTAATGTTTCTTTTTTACCGATATGTTTAAAAGTTCTTTTTTTGGTGTGATTAGACTCACAGAGATCTCTGCAACAATATTAAATTTAGAGTTATATTTACGTACAATCACTTTAGTTAGATATATAAGAATGTTTGAATATTTTGAACAATCAACCTTGAATCTTAAATCTCCAACAGCGGTTCAGCAAAGGGTATCCCAAGAAACCCGTAGAAATCAACGCCATGTAATGTTTTGTATTGCTTGCCGCGCAACGAACCTTGTGGGATATGTAATACCGGAGGCGACATGCCTATTGAACGAGCTGATGCCGAACGGAATGGTAATTTTAAGATATAACCTGCTGTCATAAGTTAATAATGCCTGTCAGAATAATTAGACAGACAAGCGACGTCGGAATCTTAATGTAGTTATGAATATGTTACGTTGACGCCTCATTTTTTATGCTCTGCTTAGAAAGAAGGCTACTAAGTGCGAAACTAATTTGTGTGGAATATTTTTCATCTATTTGTTTGAAAATATAACTGAAAGCTGTTCCAACCAACGCACTTAAACCTTCTCTTATATATTAATTTGCTTAGTTAAGTGCACTAAATAAAACCAATGAAAATGTATTATTATCACTGCATTACTTAAGGACTTTCCAATTAAGGTGCCACATATAATATGCACAGATATCCCAAAATTCAACGTCAAGCCGAAAACAGGAGAAAGAACAGGTAATGACAGTTCTTGGAAACGTCAAAAAATCTAGGTCATGTACTTTTAAAATTGTAAGAATTTTAGAAAAATCGAGAAAATTGCCACCTTGCGACGTTCTTTCAAGTACGACTATGAATTTTAATTTTTCTTGATTCTAATTGTTGTTCCTTAATCCATAATAATCAATATATTAATCACAATCTAAAATTTTAAAAAACTGCCTTAGTTTAAAAAAAAAGTTTTTACCCAGTCATGCTCTCAAAGTGTTCCATCACCTAATTTTGACTGCTCGTATTGAAAAAAAATGTACTACGCTATTTTGGCAAGTTACTTTAAAAGTTGTAATTTTTTTCCAGCGAATCCTGATTTCAAGTTAATTACGTACCTAGTAATAATGCTACTAGGCTTTCTCTAAGTTCTTAATTTTAAGGTATAATGTGAGTGAGATGAACAGAGAAATCCATCCCATCAAGCCATCCTAGGAACAATAAATACTATTTGTCAAATCAAATATATATATATATATATATATATATATATATATATATATGTTTATATAGTATATTTTTCGTTACTATCATTTTCCTATTAATTTAATTATTAGTATAAATTTAATAAGGATAATATTTATTGTAGATAATTTAAATTTAATTGCTTTCCTTATAAAAGAAATGCTTTATAAATTTATTGTACGATTAATAGTAATTTTAATGTATTTTACATTTTTTTATTCGACCTTTTTAATTTATATATAAATTCATCGAAAATTAAAAAGATATAGAAATATGTCTATAAAAATAGTCGTTATGTTGATGATCTGGCTCGACTTGGCTAGGTTTTTTTAGGTTAGGTTATATTAGTTTAGGTCTTTTTGCTTATTCATTCGAAATATTCATAAAAAATATTTTTTTTTGGAAAATACACTTCTTATGGAAATTCTTTTTTAAATATTTTTTTCATACATTAGGTAACCACTGGAAATTATTTTAGTAACAAAATTTTAGCGACTAATCGCTTCCAATTATTCATCGCTATGACATTTAATTGAATGGATACTCCTAATCACAGATTAATAAACAATTTTTTTCCTTTAATTGAAGAAATGTTTTTACAAAACGCTGATTCAGTAATGTTTTAATTTTTGGCATAAATTTTAAGATTTGTTTTCTTTATATGTAATTATTACCAAATTAATATACGAGCATATACAAGTACTTATAGATGAGACTATTGTCTGCAAATAAATTAGTACCATTTTTATCTTACTTATAATTTTGTAAGTCATCGGGAATTACTGAAATTGTAAAAAAGTGCGTTAAAATTGTAAAATGTAATGTTGATAGGTCTATTAAAAAACTTCCTTCGTGTTGAATTCTATTGTATAATATTAACTGTCAATGTCTCGCCACTCTACTTTACCGGTCGAGCTCATCTGACAGCTACTATATTGTACAACAACATAACCTAAAATATGCTGCCGTTCTGACGACACGTATCTTAACACTTTTGTTATCAATGACTATGCTGTAAATCTTCGTGTCGGGTAAATGCGTATATTATTCGGTTCGATTCGGAAATGTTCACACTCGTTAACAAGCAGAGTAACTAACATGACGGACCCAATGTTACGTATTCCGCAGGGCAAAGTTCGGGGTAAAGTTTACAAAACATTCAACGATGTGGAGTTTTATGGTTTTCTTGGAATACCTTATGCTAAACCGCCAATAGGTGACTTAAGATTCAAGGTACGTCTGTTAATGCATAATTAGTTGTAAATATGTAGACTCAGCTCACCCGTTCCCATTCGTTAATGTGTAAAATTTAAATGATTTCACACGATTTTCAATCGTTTCTAATTATATAAACTATCGTATTATTAACACGGAATCAAAATACATAATAACTACCAAATTTTGCTTTATGGACATGGGAGAAAAGTAACAATGCATCTCAGACTTAAGCAAGGAGATAAGTGTGATAACTAATATGTTCAAATGAAAGTATCAGCAATGTTGCAATAATTAATTATAAAAATATATCCTACATTATTAATTTTTTAAACCTATAGACGATATATTTGTATAAATTAATGAAACATTATTACTTATTTAAAGAGCGTACCTTTTCAAAAATGTCAAAATTTGCATATAGTATCGATACTTATCCACAATGTTAAATAGAATTTATCGATTCAGTCGACGGCTTATTTTGTCAACCTAATAAAAACCATGAGTGTGTTTTTAAAAAAATTAAAACTGTGGCCTTGGTACATAGTGACAGTTGATCAATTTGATTGTCGCACTGCATTTTGCCAGCGATTATGTCAAAATTAATTCAATAGATGTCACTAAAACGCGTGCGATAACTTATCATTTACTGATAGATGGCGCGCTATGTTGTTTATGGCCAACAGAAATGGCGTTAGTGATTTGAATAAATATCTACGAGCTGAGCTGTGCATGGTCGTCTGTAATTCATATTACGATAAATATTTAGATGCAATAATGATTAGTAGTTTTTAATAAATAGTTTTAGTAATATTTTATTATTTTTTTACGAATATTGCATTTTCACCATTTTTATTAGGTGGAAAATAGAAATATAATAATAATATAAATACCAATTTTGGATGTTAAACACAAAGTACTTACCATCTCTGTTACGATATCTTAGGTTAGGTTTTCAGATATATTCTATAGTAATTACCAGACTGTAATATATAGACGAACTTTTGACTGTTTTGTAATTTAAATTTTTTGTTTCGAGATGTATGTGTGAAATAATTTTGAAACTAAGAAACATTGATTGTAAAGAAACCTTTACAATTGTTGGACGCCATCTATGGGAAAGAAAACAATGTATAGTTAAGGCCATACTTTAGTTTTTCGAGTTCGATTTAATTCCGAATTCGTTTTTCTAATCGGGCAACCCTGAATATACGAAAGTAATGTAGCTTCGAAAAATATTCCGTTCGAAAATGGAACGAACGTGTGTGTTGTGTTTTTAGAACATTCTATATGCTTTTCGCTCGTTCGAGTTGTCCGATTCGGAAAACAAACGTGTGTGCAATTGTTTGCATAAAAAATATTATTCTGCCATCATTTTTAAAGACGCGACACAGTCAGTTTGTCTTTTTTCGGGCGTATTATCGATAATTGCCTTTCTAGCAAAATAAAAATAAGTTTACCCATTTTGGGAACTACCAGAGAGTTTTCTGCACATTATTAGAGTGTATGCACAACAAGTTTCGCTTGCCTTTCGATAGCTACATTTCTTCTCTAAAACGGACTCTAGGGCCATAAATCGTCATTGTAACATATAATCTTTTTGTCACGACGGCTTAACAAATTTCCATCAATAATGTAGATCAAGACAAAATAGAATGTATTCATCCTTAATATCTTTGATATGAATTCGAATTTAATATTAGGATAGGTACATAAAATATCGATGTTATAATTGTATTGATTTTGCTTTTTGCGAAGATATATGTTCAATTACCATACATTTTTGACTCAAATACATTATATATTGATGCAAGTGAAATAAAATGAAGTTAATTGAAATAAATAAATCTTATAGGAAGAACGATAGGACTCGTTTAAATAAAAGATAATTATTTATTTTGCATTAATATTATATTATACATCTATAATATTTAATTTTGTACTTAATATATGAAATCAAATATTTTCATATCTCAAGTCTCGAGGTATATACTTTACTAACGATTTTAGGCTTAAATTTTTTCTAAAGCGTCCTTGATTTTTTTTAAATGTTTAAGTTAAATAAATAAATTTACGTAAAATAGATATAAGTTAAATTATGCCAGTCATGGCTTGATCAGTGGAAAAAAATACTATTCAAAACTGTGCACTGTAACGAGTATCGATATAAGCATGTATATAGTGCGATATATGTATATATGTTTGTATATGCAAACAGCTTAAATACCCATGTGTAAATACATACACACGCAGGCGCGCACACATTCATACGCACACGCACACATCCACACGCACATGCACACCTATACGCACACGCACATGCGCGAACTCATGCGTACACGCACGCACACTCACATATATATGCAACACTTAAACAGCTTAAATACACAAATCGGCACAACGTATATTCACACCGTGAAACCCTGGTACAGTGTAAATCCAATTGAATTTCAGCACTTATTTGTATGTTTTTCTAGCCACCCGTTCCACCAGACCCTTGGACAGGAATCCGCGATGCATTTGAAGAGGGCAACCTTTCTACACAATTAGATCGATCTCGCCCGGGGTCAATTATTGGCGATGAGGACTGTCTGCTTCTCAATGTGTTTACTAAGAATATCAAATCGGGCGGTAAACCCTTACCGGTCATGGTTTATGTACACGGAGGAGGTTTTGTGAACGGTTCGAAAGATTCAGAACGCCACGGACCACATTTTCTCGTTGAAGAAGGTGTTGTTTTTGTTAGTTACAACTACAGACTAGGAATATTAGGATTTCTTAATCTAGATTTACCTGAAGCACACGGTAACATGGGACTGAAGGATCAAGTTCAAGCCCTGAAATGGATAAAGGATAATATATCGTACTTCAACGGTGATCCTTCTAATGTCACTCTGTTCGGATCGAGTGCAGGAGGTGCATCAGTCGAATTGCTCTGCCTATCGCCAATGGCTGAAGGTTTGTTCCACAAAGCAATCGCGCAGTCAGGTTCTTCGCTTAACTCCTGGGCAAAAGCAAATAATATTAAGGATTATGCTTTTTCAATAGCTAAACGTAACAGTGTCAAAATAAAAGATAATCATGAATTACTTAAATATTTGAAAGCTTTACCTGCTGCTGACTTAGTAAATAATGCCTATTCAGTTGTTACGTCAGACGGGGCAAAAAGTGGTTTGATTTTTGGATTTGTGCCATCGGTGGAAAAAGAATTCCCTAATCAGCAGACCTTCGTTACTGAAAATACTTTGGAGCTACTTAAGCGCGGTGATTTTAGGAAAGTTCCTTATATGGCAGGCTTCTGTCGACGAGAAAGTCTTTTGTTGACTGCTACAAATCCAAAATTTATAGAAAGGCTTGTATCTAGTAAAGACCTCGTAAGTGCTTTGCCTTTTACTGTTAAAGATCAACAAAAAGAAATACTTAAGGATCGTTTGAAGAAGGTATATATCGATACTATCAAACCAGGGGACGAGGAAGATAATTTTGTACTAGATTTCTTGACGGATTTAATTATACTTAGTGGAGTATATGTCGCTGCCAAGCTGATGGCAAAATCAAATTTTCCCGTTTACTTTTACGAATTCGCCTATGATGGTGAGCTAAATTATTTAAAAACGTCGTTGAAGATCAATAGGTCCGGAGCTTGTCATTCGGACGATGGAGGATATACTTGTTATACATCGTTCTTACCAAAACAAGTTGGAGAAGCAGATGAACTAGTGCGAAAACGTATGGTGAAAATGTGGGCGAATTTTGCTAAATTTGGGTAAGCACATAAAATATTTTTAGTTCTTTTTTTCTTGCAATTTAACTTTAATCCTAAATAGACAATTATTTTTTTAAATAACCTGAGAAATTCATTAAAAATATCAAACGGTGGTTCGGTTAATCCAAGGAAAACATACTTAAGTACCACTTTTTATGTTTTTATATACCATATACACTTTTTATATTCACACAGAAAGACACTTGGCGCAATTTAAACAAACTGAAGATAATATCTGGAACAATATAAACGTGTGCCAATATAAGTAATTTGTTGTATGGATTTTGAGCACCTGCTTGTCTTTATAGGTTCTTATTGGTTAATCTTCCCGTAATATTGGTACCCACTTACTAAATCAGCAATGATAATTTCACTTTCTCTCACGAAAGTTTCTAGGGGTAATTAAATTACCGCATATCACTTTAATATTTACTTTCTCTCACGAAAGTTTCTAGGGGTAATTAAATTACCGCATATCACTTTAATATTTATTTTCTCTCACGAAAGTTTCTAGGAGTAATTAAATTACCGCATATTACTTTAATATTTACTTTCTCTCACGAAAGTTTCTAGGAGTAATTAAATTACCGCATATTACTTTAGAATACTTTGATGGACTTTTAAAATTGCTCTCTATTTAAAATTCCAATTTACAGCATTATGTTTATCATCATTAGATATTTGGATAGCAATTTTATTTTAACACTTTCATTTATCTGCAACAGAAATCCTACACCAGAAAAGACTGAATTACTGCCATGTACCTGGACGCCGCTGAGTAAAGATTCCTTCAATTACCTCATCATAGACGCAGACTTGACCATGGCCACAGATTTGGCTCCGGACAGGATGTCACTTTTCGAAGATCTTTATTTAAATATATAAATCTGTTTCATGGCGAATTTTATACGTTAGGGTATTTAATATATTATATTTTTACTCTTTATTATAAGCTAAATTTTTTGTGTTGTTTTTTTTATGTGTTCTATCTAAATAAAAATAACCGTTAATATATATTTCAGTCAGTTTAAATGAATCATAATTATGATTTTGTCTGTCTATATTTCATTATTTAATTTTATGTTAGGCTAATAACTAGGTTTAGTTGAGAGAAAATTTCCAAGCAGACGAGTCGCCCGGTAATTATGATAATTGACTCTAATTTAAAGTCTATTGAATTTGTTTTCCTACTTTTCGAATTAAAAACAAAGAAATGCAAAAAAATTTAAATTTATTTAGTTTTGGTAATATTTATCATTCATAAAGGTGTACTTGTTGTTGTTGTACCGATGTTATCATTACACTAAACAATATAAATATAAAATGTTATATGGAAATATAAATAAGTTACTTCCGTAAGTTTGAAAAACTTGTTGAGATATTCAATATTATTAGAGAGAAATTATAGATTAATTATAAACTGGACGTTTCTAGCTAAAAGTGTTCTATTTTAGGGTTTCGTAATCAAACATGAATTCCCTAATAATGTCATCAAACATTCCGTAGTCAAACATGAATCCCCTATAATGTCATCAAGCATTCCATAATCAAACATGAATCTCTTATAATGTCATCAAACATTCCATAACCAAACATGAATCTTTTATAATGTCAACAAACATTCCTTAATCAAACATGATTCCCTTATAGTGTCCATGTGTGCCTACCCGTCTTTCGCACCCTCATAGTTGCTACAGTTTTAGATCTACGTGCATGAAATTTTGCGAGTGGATGATGTTTATAGAGATTTCAATTAGTATGGTGCAAAATAATCCTATTTTTTAAGGTATTTCCCTTATTAAGAAGTGGGGATAAAAATAAATTTTAACATACCCCATTGTGTGTGGTACCGTTAGAAAGGTCTTTTAAAATGAAGTTTAGTTTCTGTTTACCACTTTTCATCTTTAGTCCCGTTTGCAAAATAATAATTTGTTTGCAATGCTGTAAATCGATTTTGAAATCATTTCATGTAATCCAACTTCGTTAGATTTGGGATTGTTAAAAAAAACTCCTAAATACGCGGAAATAATGCGAATGGAAACTGTTCTACAACTGAGTTTACTAGCCTACCTTCGTAAGATAAATTGATATGAATTATTACAATATGTTTTGCAATATTTCATTTTAAAAATGCAGGAGACGAGATGGAACCTTATTCAGTTTCCATAGTTCTTTTTGGACACGTGTGAGCACGACTAGATAATTTTAAAAATAATATATATAGTTAGATACTTTGTGTAATGACTACGTAACACTAATAAAGGATCTACGTGATGTAGTGTTATTTGAAAGTAGAAATAATAGTACATCACGTAGTTCCATTTAATTGTGAATCATGAATTTCTACAAATTAACGCCAAATATATTCAACGAATAAAGGATATAAAATCCTAAAACAAGCTAACTCTGCTTAAATGTAAATTAATTTTCAATTATTAATTGATTAAATGAGATTATCAATACGAAAATGATATAAAAACGTGACGGTTTCAAAGAATTTTTTGTTAGGAAAGTTAACAGTCAGAAAATTAAGGAAGAAGCTTTTATAGGATATTCTAAATGACAAGATCATCTTAAAATGATGATGTAAATGCAAGAGAGTAATTAATTGTTCGCTGTGTGCATTCTGATAAACGCTAAAAAAAGGCGAAGTACGACTTTGCTTTACACAATGTGAGTTCCGTATCGGTACGTACAAAAATCAAAAGCGAGTTAAACTGTAACTGTCCGGGGTGATAGTGACTAAGTTCCAACACAACGAAATTATATTAAAAAGATCTAATATATTCCTAACTTTACGGACCATGTAGTAAGGTTATTACTAATAAGGCCTACCTATTACTTACTAATAAGGTTATTACTTTAAGCATTTCTGTCATTTTATATATTTTTATTGTTATTATTATGTTTATTCATCACACGCAAAAGTAATTAATGTATTTTTTTTATTTTATATTTTTATTTAAATTTTTTGCTATTTCGTATTATTCAATTATTTTTATGTCAATTCTTAATCTTTCTACTGTTATTGTTAAATTTATGCTATTATTTTGTATATAATTATTATCACCATAGTTTTAATCAATCTTCATATGTATCAATAGTCAAGGTAGATTAGTGTGGGAATGTTAAGATACGAGTCTGTCTAGAATAAAACTCATATATTATATGGTCATAACTTGTATTTGTTTTTTCCCCATATGAAATAAATAAATAAGCCTATAGTATAATAACAACATTTCGATTAATATTGTTTTCATTTTCATTTATTAATTTGCTTGAGTACGGCGGACTAAAAATTGGCTATCCGGCTAATTCGAAACAAATTTCAATCATTAGTGTTTACAATGTTTGGGGCACCAATGTTTCAACGTTGGAATTAGGGTAACGCCAGTTGTGACCTTCTGAAAGTCCACTTTCTTAGTTAGCTACCTCGCCAGTTAGCTTACCAAGCTCTTGTTTGGGTGAGACCTGTATCATCCCGTATGTTGACTTCCCGCAAGGAAATATGGCATGCTTTTTTAATTATTGACAATGAGTGTTATTCGTGATTATTTTTGATAGGTTAGCCTATTAAGTGAATACAGAGTACTCTGAAAATAGTTTATGTTTGTTTCAATATCTGCGTTTAGTTGATCTAAATTAAGTTCTCAGTTGCTTTGAATCATCATTAACCAAAATAAGATATGAGGGTCACAGAGGAACGCAAGAAAAATGACGGGCCAAAATTGTCGTTTGGGATTGATTTTTATTTTTTATGTTTTGATCTCTTTCGAGAGCGTCAAAAGATCAAGCAATATGAAAATGAGCTAAATATATACACATAAAGTTAAAAAGTGTACTGCTAAACATATTTTGATATATCGCCATCCTCCCTGGGTACAAATACCTGGACATCCTCAATTCGTCATCAATAACGAGAAATTGGAAGCTTTCTCGGTCGATTGGTTCCCACGTTACAAGGAGTAAGCGATATTTCCGGTGTTGGATTTCTGAAAACGAATGTTGCAATGAAAATTCTTGGGTTTCGATTCAACTCGACATCTTGGTTAAGAACTTGTTTCTTTGGAATCTTGGTTAAGGTGGTTGTTGAAATTTTAAATAACATTAATAAACGGGGTAAAAAAATTAATAAAAAAAATTATGGTGCGTGCGTGCATGTGTGTATGTGTGTGTACATAAAGTTAGTCTAAAAGCTTAATTTTATTATCAATGAAAACCGTATAATTTTTAATCCAATGCTGGATGTATTTGTATTCCCGATTTTGAACTTAACTTATTATAAATAATCTTTGGAAAATTTTTTTCCAAACTAGTTGGGTCCCTCTAGATCACGATTTCACACACTTTCTGTTTACTTAAACAGAAAATGGGGAGCCTGCGAGTTGAAATGAAAATGTAAAGTTATCGTACCTCGTAATATTAGTCTTTCATCGGTAAACAATAAAGAATTATATGGTAAAATCCAATTATATGGTAAAAGTCTACAAATTGTAACATTTATTTAAGAAAATCTTACTCGAATTTAGTAACATTTATCCACATCTTCACTAACCGGAACGAACCACCCTGTCGACTTCAGTTGCGGTTTGAAGCTCCTCAAGCTTGAAGACTTAACCAATTTCATCACCACGAGATAACCCCTTCATATTAATCATATTTATTGAGTGAGTACCCTCACTATATTTTTATTGCCATCATAAGCACGATCATAAAAACAGACATGCGATTTTCTTTTATCTTTAGCGCTGCTGACAGGTATATTCTGCCTCTTCTGATCATACAGACATATGTATAATAGTTTATTACTAATGTTGCTGTCGCCTCTTCATTTTGTGTATTGTTCAGATAAACCTGCTTGGAACACTTTCTTACTTACAATGTATATGAACAATCATGATCGCGTCCATTTCTAATAATACATTTTAATAAGGCTTCTATCTTATGATTTTCATACATTATCATCATCATCAGTGACTCGACAGTCCTCGGTGGACCCTGGCCTTCTCAAGCAGACTGTTCCAAGCTCTCCTTCTGGGCGCCACGGTTTTCCAGTTTGTTATGTTGAGAGCGTTGAAAACAAGGCGTGGAAAATTAAGGTGAACGACATATATGAAGTCAGCATGGTTTAAATGTTTTGTTGAACAACTCAATTGAAACTGCAGAAATAAAATGTATTAAATAAAGACTTACTAGTTTAAGCAAAGTAAAATGTTCTGCTTTTCATTTTATTTCAGTCTGGGAAAAAAGACATAAACATGATTTTATAAAGCTGAATTTTTGCATACACCTCAAAAATGGGGTTCTAAATAATTCGCAAAAGTTCCCCATCGATCCGAGTTAAAAATTGCGAAGAACGTTTTTTTTTGTAAAAATCTCGAAAATTGTGAACTTTTCGACAGAGAATATTCAATGCTAAATATTAGCTGAGAAGATTTGTTACTAAACATCTGATTTAGTAACAAATTTTTTCCATTTTATTTTATTGTTTTGTTTCCTGGACTGTTTATATCCATTGTTCACATAGTAATATGATTCTATCCTTAATGGTCCTATCATAATTCTAATTATCCTAACTAATTTTGTAAATGCGTAAGTGTGTATGTTTGTTTATATGTTTTGCTTTCATGTCTCAACTACTCAACGGATCCCCTAAAATGTTGAACGAATGTAGGCTGATATAGCCTACATTTATGGAAATAGGTTTTATCCCGGAATAAAACATTTTTCACCTTCTTAGGGATAAGGGTTATGTATTGCTCAAACAGATAAAAACATGACAAAATTTCCTTTAGCAAAAAAATTAAAAGAAACAAAAGGTAACCTTAATTTAAATTTGAAGACTATGGATAATTCTAGAAAATTTCTATTCAAATCAGTCCAAGAGATTTTGCGTGGCACTCGGACAAGCGGACAGACAGACAGACATAAGTTCTTTATTTTTTTTCAGAAGTTAAGAGTTCTGTAAGGTATAGCAATATTTATTACTCAAAATGGGAAAAAACGACCATACCGCAAATCCCGCGTAAGTGAATAAAGCCAATGTTGACTTACGCGTGGCTTACAATATTCCAAAAGTGTCATGCTATATATATGTATGTATTTTATGGAAAATCCATAATATTTGTTTTTTTTATTAAAAAACATAAAATTAACCATGAATTTTACAATTTAACCATGTTTTAATGAATTTTACAATTTAAGCATGTAATTAACCATGAATTTTACAAAGGCGGTGGCGCCGGCAGCTGACGCAGGCATGCGAGACGTTGGGATGAAAAATGTGCTTTGTTATCAGAGAAGCCTAAACATCACATCTCACTACACTTCAAAAATATCTTCAATGTATAGAGAGATTTCTTTTGAGGTTTAAATTAGTATAGGCACGTAAGAAAAGTACACAAATATGTTTTTATATTCAGTTATCGAAAAATCAAATTAATTAGAATTCCTGAATATGGTTTGCTAAATTAGAAATGGACAGAATCAAGTATTGCAATCTTTGGCTATTCATATTTTGACGTAAATGGATAATGCAAAGTGTCATTACTCTTATAAATCATACCATTATATGTGAACTGCTGCTTGTGGATAATGTAAAATGTCTTTACAAACGGATAATGCAAAATGTCATTACTCTTATAAATCATACCATTAAATGTGAAAGCCAAACAAAAAAACTTAATGCAGCAAGTATGAAGTTTCAATTCGTAAACGGATAATGCAAAATGTCATTAATATTATAAATCATATCATTATCGTATCGCAAACGGATAATACAAAATGTCATTAATATTATAAATCATATCATTATCGTATCGCAAACGGATAATACAAAATGTCATTATATTTAAATCATACCATTAAACGTAATACCATACGTAATTGATGTTTATGTTGACTTTGCTTTTGATTTAGGTACATCAATCGATTACTTTGGGTAAACAGAGTTGTTTACTCTTCTTGTAAAAAATAAAATACTATGAAAATATTAGGGAATAGTATCCATATCGACATTTGATAAGAAGTCTCATATGTTGAACATAATACTTATGGTCCACTTAACTCATTGTGATGTCACAAAAACAATTTTTAAATATTTGCAAAAAAAGTATATCTTTTGATTTAAGGTTTACAAAAGATGATTGTAACTTGAAGGTTTTGTAGATGCCGATTAGGCGTCAAGTAATATAGAGATTTTGCTTTTAAATGTTAGACATTTGAATGTGAATCGGAATGTGAAAGACATCAAACTGTAAACTTTTCGAGCTTTGAAGCCGAGTACACGATCTAGCTGGAGAGAGTAAAGTGGTCAAAAAAATCTGGTGCGTCCTTATGACCACACGATAGAATTGAAAACTCCTTATTTTAATATGTGTATATATGTATATATATATATATATATATATATATATATATATATATATATATATATATATATATTTATTTATAATTATATTGATGTAAGATGATGGATATTATTTCGGCGAATCAGGAATAATGCGAGATTATTATTTTAACAGAACCATTAAATTAGATAGTAAACTCGTTTGGCCGATGCCGAAGGGAACAGAGTTTACTAATGAAAATGAAACAATAGGTTTACGGAAAGTAAAATGTGTTAAAAATACTTTCGGTTAAAAATAAATAAAATATTTAAAAAAATGGGCATGGTGCGCCTGAGCCGAGTTTACCCGATTCAACGTCACCGACTAAAGCGTGACGGCTCAGTTTCGTTCACTGCTCAGGAAAAGAGCTGATGCGCATAAACATGCGTTTCCCCTTCAATAAATTCTATCTGAAATCGTAACTCGGCATTATACTATTATACATTATTATTATAACGAAAGTGCTCAGACATTGACAGGGAACCGTTTATTTCACAAGCGGACTAAGCTGATTTGCGATACCATTTTATCAGAGAAATCCTCACCAGCAATTCATTGAGAATTGTTGATCTGCCACTATCTGCAACGCCTGTGGATCTCCTAACAAAAAAAATTATTGTCGTATTTATTTTGGACAAAATTAAGGTATTCATGATATAGTTATCGCTACCAGCGATAACTTTATGCTATTGTTGGTTGCCTAATTAAATTATTTTGATAACGGTTGGTACAAAAAATATATCAGGTTTTAAAATGCAAAATAAAACAGTAACAAAGGAAACAATACGAAAAGTACACAGCAATTCAAAATAAACATAAGTTATGATTAACAAGCTTTATAATCGCATTGCTGATGTGGTCAATAGAATACAACAAATGTTAAGACTGGGCGTGATTTAAAACTAGTCATTAATCAATGTAACAAGTCAGCGGTGTAGGATATTTGTACGCGTTCTAGACAGGTGAAATAAAATATATGCGACTTCATCCTATTACGTAACAGCTAGGAGCTTACAGCGTCACCGAATCCAATTATTTATCCACAATTATATGTAACTACGTGATGTAGTATTATTTCTACTTTCTTTAAGTTCTTTACCACGACCTAGGTTTCGTTGTATTACAACATCTTCAGGTGGGTTATTAGCAAAGATTCTCTAATAGCCCAAAAGATCTTTGCTAATAGCCCACCTGAAGATGTTGTAATACAACGAAACCTAGGTCGTGGTAAAGAAATTAAAGAAAGTAGAAATAATACTACATCACGTAGTTTCAATTAATTGTGAATAATGCATTTCTACAAAATTAACGCCAAATATATTCAACCAAATTATTTATATTATGAAAAGAGGATGTTACTTTGTTTATGTATAAAAACTAAACTCGATAACCACTTGGCCGATTTCAAAAATTCCTTTACTGTTAATAAAGTATGTTATTCTAAATAGACCTAGGCTATATTTTGTACTCAGTTCTGCAAATTATATCAATATTTATTACTCAATATGGGAAAAAACGACCCTATTGGCTTTCTATGTTTACGCTTGGCCAATCATTACATATGTAACAAAATAATTTAAGAACGAATTGTTTATCTCATCGAGATCTCCAAAAGTATCAAATGCCATACGTTTGTATTTTATGAAAAGTCCATAATATTTATATATATGATTAAAAACATCATAAAATTAACATTAAATATGAATTTTACAGCCCTATTTCTTCATTACATAATTGATCTTTATCAAAATACAGTGAACATTCAGCATCAGTATCCTATTTATGTAAATAATTATCTTAACAACATGTCATTTTAATAACTATTTCAAAATATGTAATAATGTTTTCTTAATATAAAAATAAATTGCCCCGTAGCCGCGAGACGGTTGCGCCGTCAACAGATGCATGCATGTGAGACGTTGGGATGAGGGGTGGGTACAACAGTAGAATACCACCATGTTATTCAAGTTCTGGCCGTAGAATTTCGCCGAAGACTAGTGTTCAATAATTTAAAAAAATGCATGATCAAAAACAGGTCCCGTTGGAGTTGAAAGGAATTAAATCTGACCGTGCCCGTCATAAGATCTGAATCAATCAAATAAGAGCAGTAACCGTTCATGTTTAAAGTAATTGAATCCGAAGATTTAAGCAACTGTTCTTTTACTCCTACCTGTACTGTACTTTCTACCACTTGTTTCTTGTCTAATCGGGTGGAGTCTGACTTAGTATGACTAGATTCTTAGATATATAGGCAAAAGCAGACAACATAGTCATACTAGTATTTTATTTGTCTTATTTTGTTGTTAGAATTATGTAGTCGTTAGAACCAAAACACGATGTTGAAAAGGGTTGTATCCTATTAGTGGGATATCTATGTTTCAATCTTACGAGATATCCTGCGTATTTTCTGTTAAATAAATTAACAGTAATAATCCTTTAATTATGATTTTGAATAAAAATGAACATTTCATATTTGGTTGAACACTATCTCCTACAAAAATTATTCTCAAAATAATAAATTTATGGACAGTTTATTAACAAGTTTGAAGTAATTTTGAAAAATATATTGATATTTGAGGAAAAATTGATTTTAAAATGGTATAGAGATTTTTGGCAAAAGTTTCGACGTAGGTTACTGTATTGGACAGTTTATTAACAAGTTTGAATATTAGTAATTACTATATAAAAAGGATACATCCTTTTTATATTGTAACACAGTAAAGACAGTTTATTAACAAGTATGGACAGTTTATTAACAAGTTTGAAGTATGGACAGTTTATTAATAAGTATGGACAGTTTATTAACAAGTATGGACAGTTTATTAACAAGTTTGAAGTAATTTTGAAAAATATATTGATATTTGAGGAAAAATTGATTTTATAATAGTATAGAGATTTTTGGCAAAACTTTCGACATTGGTTACTGCATTTATCTCCCTTAGTTATGCGAAGTGTAAACTTTCTGTATTTTCTGCAAACTTTCAGCACCTTTATGCACCTTAAAGCTCAACGTTCTGAACAGATGCGAGTAAGAGATTTGATTTGCATTAACGTACTCGTATTTTAAGTTTTAAAGTTTATCGTCCATTGACCTGTATGTACACCAAGCGGATAAGCATATATGTACATACATAATTTATATATGAATATACACATATATACATAGATTATATATGGATATACCCTTGCCTGACTTTATTTCCTACCTCTGTCATCAAACTACAATGTCTTTGAATTTCGGCCAGATTTAAGCTTTAACTGTACGAGAGATTATTTAAAGAGACACTCAGTGTGGAAGTACTGATTGGAATCAACATAAAACCAGTTTCCTGTAAATATTTTTGAAGACAGTTTATTTGATGTTGTCATAAAAGAAATATAATAAATAATTATGGACAAATATTATTTTTTCTCTCTCGTTATTCTCTATGATGTAAAACACCTCTAGATTGAAGACATTGTATAAATGAATTTCAAAGAGATTTGTTAAGTTTATTTTCGGCATTAGTTTTAGCTAAAACTTGCCAATACAGGCTGAAAGCCGTTTTAGAACGAGACATTTTAAGTCACTTTATAACAAAGTTTATTTAATAAATTTTAATTTTTTGTTAATAAACAAATACTCGCTATTTATTATCTTCCATCTGTCCAGATAAGAATGGGGCTTTTAATCTATTTTTATTAAATGTCTTCAATATTCCAATACATTGTTGATTTAACAGCAAAAGACTACTAGATACAATATTGTAAATACAAAATCAGAATTAAAAATGATTGTTAAAATATTAAAAGATATAGTAAACAATATAGATATAGTAAACTAAGGAAGTTTATTATATCTATATTGTTTGGAAAGTTTACTATATAATATTGTATATTGAAAAAGTATTAACATGGAAACCGGAAAAAGGAAAAATGTTTTTGACGACGAAGGAAAGTAAGAAATTTGCTGCGCAGAATCCGAGAAATGCGAAGTCAACTTGAGAACAACATAGAAGTAACACTAAAGTTTGATTATTAAATTTACGAGTATTGGAGTATTTCAGCACATGAAGCACAAAATGCAGAATATATGTAAACTAAGCTAATCGTGAAACTATAATCATTTAAACTGTTTGAGATTATATATATCTAAACTTTTAATAACAAATGGAACCGACTTTAAATATTACCGAAATGAAAGGAGTAATAAAAATATTGTTACTGTTAAAAATGTTTGCAATCACTGCCCAGTCAATGCTTCTCTTTCTCTCTCACGCCCACACAGACTAGTGTTATATTTCACTTGGTAACGTCTCCAAAAATCTCTGATAGATGATATCTTGTGCGATTCGTGGGTCTGGAGTATTGGTACCAGTATTATTCAATAATCGCTGTTATAATTCTTGTATGAATATTATTGAGAAGAAGTCTTTGATTACCAAAAATTTTAACCTAAGTCTCACAGGAGTTGATTAACGTACACAATTTAGGAGCATATTGGCGGATTAGATAGAGGTCAGCATTGATACCATTAATGTCTTTTGGCTTTTGATTTTCTACGTGTCGTTAAGGTTTCACCCCATAAGACAATTAAATTTTTGGCTTTTTGGGATATAAGTCCTAATAGTCTCACACCTAAGTTTTATCTATTTGTTAACTTCAAACTTGCGTCACAAATAAGAATGATAATCAATGTCGGCTTAACGTTGAACCGAGAGTTGGTAACTAAAGATAATATCTGTCAATTGACACACTGTCACGTGAGATAGTCTCCTCGCTTTTGTTGATCTTTACATCCAATTACAACTCCTTCCAGACTCAGTAGACCACACAGCGCTACGTTGTCTCAAGCAGGTGTTCGATTCTCGCTACTCGCCATTACGGAGCGGTTAATGAGGATCACTTTATCTCACGTTCCTCTCGTAGACATAACAAACGATTCAGAACGTCTGTTACGAACATGCTCAGACCGATATTGCAGTTATATAATTTGCGATAAGTAGGTGCCCCCACTAAAGTCCAACATACTAAGCGATATGATTT
The DNA here is from genome assembly GCA_039881145.1 of Druceiella hillmani. Classification (NCBI taxonomy): domain Eukaryota; kingdom Metazoa; phylum Arthropoda; class Insecta; order Lepidoptera; family Hepialidae; genus Druceiella; species Druceiella hillmani. Next base: position 12,830,230 of record JAYKKI010000059.1, on the reverse strand, counting down.
TCTGTTCTGTTATGGCGGCTTTAGTCAGTTATAAATTAACTAAACGAAACTAGATTAAGTATTTTGCTATGATTTTGAATTACACACTATTCTACTGAAATAAAAATTAACCATCCCAAGTTAATAATAACAGGAATAAAATTTATCAGCAGAATATTTTTTCTAAGTAGTCTTTAATGACTAAATAGTTAATAATAAAATATAAAAAATAATAAACTTATTTTAAATTCCTAATTTATTCAATATTTTTTTACAAATCTCTTGATTACAAAAATGTTAAGCTAACTGTATATAATTGAAGATTTATTAAAGAAAGCAAAACTGATTCAGAAGTGTTTGTAGTGCAAATAATCTGAGGAACATGTTACACAAAATTTACGATATGATTTTCAGAGTCTGAATAAATATAATACCAAAATGTTCGTCCCTTTTCGCTCAGCTTATAATTCTTTGAATACATTTTCAATCTTTCAATACACTCGTACCTTCTTTCTTTGTTTTAAAGGATTAATTTCGGTTAGTTAATAGTAATTTGGGTTAGTTTATAGTAATTTGAATTAGTTTGTAGTAATTTGGGTTAGTTTATAGTATTTGGATTAGTTTGTTGTAATTTTGGGTTAGTTTTTAGTAGTTTGTAGATTTGAATTAGTTTGTAGTAATTTCGGTTAGTTTATAGTAATTTGAATTAGTTTTTAATAATTTTATTTAGTTTATAATAATTTGGATTAGTTTGTAGTAATTTCGGTTAGTTTATAGTAATTTGGTTTAGTTTATAATAAAGGTTAGTTTTACATTTTACGGTTTGGAAAAGGTTTTTTTATTTTAATTCTTGCTATGACCGTACCTATTACTTATTTTGTTTCTCTTATGTATCCGTAATAAGTCACAAAAAGTTAGAGCCACTTTTTTATATTCTGGACAGTAATTAATTAATTAGTTCATTCTGTTTTCCAATCCTTTACACTTTTTCACGTTTTACATTCTTTCTAAAAAGGAGATCGGTTGATTGGAAGAAATTAGAGATAAGTTTGCCAAAATTATTTACAATTTAATTATTAATTATTTATTATTTCAATAATGTAGTATAAATTCCGCCTGATACACAAAAATAACTTTCACTGGTGCTTTTATGACGAAATTTTGTATAAAACAAATAAGAACGTAATAATAAAAATATAATAATATTAAAAGCACATAAAATTTTGTTTAATAGAAATAGCTTGAATTGAATACAATATTTAGTTTTCCAAGCATTCAAGTTATATGAAAGAAATGTAAGTATGTGGTGATCTATCATCTCTTCCCCGGATTCAGTGAAGAGGTTGGGAAGAATAGAGTGTATTGAAGTATCTGCTTTATTCCAAAGAAATCAACATCATTTATCACTTCGTGCTGAAGAATCCAACGTCCAATGATCAAGAACTCTTAACGCACATCAAGTGTATTCATTTCGAGATTACGATGAGACGCAAAAACTAATAAAAATCAATTGGGCGTAAATGGCAATTTCAAAAAAATATTTATTCATCTGTAGAGTCACAGCATCTCGAATCAAAGTGATGCAGTTAATATATCTTTGTTCAATTTTACTAAATCTGACCTAATTCGGGAAAATAATATTGGTCTAGTTTTATTTCTTATAATGGTTAATATTTTATTGCCAACTATCATCAGTGCAGCAACATGTTTCCTGGTTTCTGGTGACGTAATTTTTTTTTGATAATTGATAGTATTTATGACTGTGGTTTGTTTCAGCAGTGACTTCTATTCTGTTTCCCATAGAGTCTGAACAGTATTGATAAAGGGTCTTATTTTACTTACCGTGTTCTGTTACGAAACACGCAAAGAAGGGATCCCTTTAATATTATTAGAACCAAAATATCACTTTTACTAAATCTAGTTTTCGTCATCGTAGAGTCTAACATAAAAAAAGAATATATATATATATATATATATATATATATATACATATATATATATATATATATATATATATATATATGTATATATATACATATACATATATATATATATATATATATATAATATTCAGATTTTCAGTAGCTTCAGGAGTCGTATAAATTCTTTTTGTCAAGGTATGTTCGTCTGAACAGCAAATAAATTGTCTTTGAATGCAAATAAATTTCTGATGATGGCATGTCTGGTTTAGGATTACTTGTCTATGGAAATCTGATTGATCATAGACTTACACAATCCTATGTATATTTCCTAAATGTCCTATAAGTTCTTAGTTGAAGAATCACTTGGCAAGTGATATTGTAAATTCGTTTGGATTTTGGTCATGACTTGCAATACCTTATTTCAATAGATGTTACCCTTGTTAGGTCTACTTTGTCACGATGTTCTGTTTTATATGAAATAAGTCTTTCTGATACTTCGATTTAGTACTGCAAATCATACAATACTTTGATTAAACATACAATTAATTAAGGAATAAAAAATATGAGCTGTCACGGGACGCCTGGCAGGCATGAAATATTTAAATTTTTTTTTCAACAATTGTTTGTAACACATATTTTAAATTAATAAACGTGTTTAAAGTTTAAAACTGTTTAATGCAATACGCCGATTTAAACAAGTTGTAAGCGTTAGTAAATTAAAAACAATGCTGATACATTAACACACACGTAAAGAAGCGTGTATGAAGTATAGTAGAGAGGGAAGCGTTAAGACCGACAAGACACGAAGCTCGCCGAATGGCACGTCGCATCGAGCCATCAGAACTTTTTTATTTCCATAGAAAGCGCTCTTAGATGTTTCACATCAAAACATCTTATGGTAAAACAAATTGTACTATCACACCTATTCAGTTGCTGTTAGTTAGTTAGTGAATAAAATTGGGGTTAAACATTGGTCATCTGTTTCTGATTAGTCTGGTTAGATTTCAGTTGCTCTCTTTAAATCGGGCTCATAAATAAAAAAATGTACTTACAAACTTTATCGTCGTTGAATGGTGAATTCTAAGTTATTTCATCTTAAGGTAAATTAGGTATGATTTGTCACCACTTTCAAACAAAGAAGCGAAACTCTTTTACGAGAGAGGGTTTAGCATTATTTCAGGCACTATAATTTGGTATCGAAAGTGGGATGGATTTTGTATCAGAAATTGAGTTAGGATGGGGGAAGTGGGGATGGGATGAAAAATGTAATATTACTTGCCAAGTGATATTTTTATTAAAAGTTAAATTGCGGAATGTTTCATGATTTTTGGCACACCACTTGTGCAGTGGTCATGTTAATATTCGCTGTATCGTTCCAATTTTAGCATGTCTGTTGCTGAAGTAAGTATGATTTACGACCTTTGCGAGTTGTGTATATGTTACCAATAATGTGTATAAAACAGTAAAAGTGCAGATTGTATAGTTAGTCTGAAAACTACCTAGGCGAGTCCATTAAAGTGGGAAGAAATATATTTTTATATTTTCTTCGTAGTTATTCTGCATATGCGCTAGCTAATCTGTAGATTAATGACTTCTTTAGTTAATCTATAGATTAATGAACCTGCATATACGCTAGTAAATCTATAGATTAATGACTAAGCCTTCATTAACGGGAATATTTACTTACTTGAATGTTTTATTGCTTGGATAAGACATTAATTTATTGCTGCAATTAACTATAACCTTACCTGACTTAAACTAATCACAGTGAATTAAGCGTTTGTTTTGTTTAATATTTTTAACAATTTAACGGGTTAGATACGTTAATGTGCATATTTGCTAGATAAAGTGAAGATATCCATAAAATAAAATAAAATTTCGCACTTCAACAGTTATTCGCAGATTAATGCTTTAACGTGCTCATTAACTTCTTACTAATATTAACGGTAATATATGAATATCTACATACAAATATATATATATATATATATATATATATATATATATATATATATATATATACGCCATTTTGTTAATGTGCATACAAGTATAATTCATATCCTACTTTTACAGATGGCATTATTAATTTTGTATTATTAGTTTTATTTTGTCAAGTTATATTGTAAATAATTTAATTTTCATTTAATAATACTTCTACAACGTATACAGCTTTCCTTTTTCATTTACGCATAAAGCTTTTAATAAGATTTTAGTTGATATAAAATGGTGAATATGAGAATAATATTATATAAAAGTGCAAGTACTCTAAATATTTACATTTAAAAGTAATTTAAATTTTCAGTGTAAATTCTTAAAAAGTATTATAATTTGGAATTGGTTACGAGTATAATTTTCGAAACATAAATATTTCTGTTGCTTCTTCCTGGTCAAATAATTTTAGTTAGGAGGGGTCTTATTAAAATTTCCGTGTTATCTTTGATATAAATTGGAATGATTTTCCCACAGTAAAACAAAATGAGTTTGATTAAAATGGAGTTTCAAATGAAACTAATATCGGGCAATCTATAGCTGTTTTCTCGAGTCTTACATATATTTTATTCATATATAAAACGGTAATATATTGAGTATTAACTATAGCGAATTGTATCGAATATTATTATAGAATTCACGACTATGTGTGGCAACAATTAGATGGCTCATGTAACTTTTCTTATTACCGATATTGTAGAATTTTCTATATAAGACTTTATAATAGAATCACTGCGCGTTTTATTATATTGAATATTTAAAAGAAAATAAACCTGTTTAGTGCAGCAAGAGCTTCGTTCATATACAAATGTATTTAAACTTTTAAAGCTATATAATATTTCTTTTAAAGCTATTTAAAAATAATCAAAATATTCGCCATGTAAATATATTGCCTAGTGTAAATTTCAAAGACCTCAATATATCGCGAAAACCTCAAAAACTACGAAAATTAAAATTATTAAATATTATTAAAATATTATATACCATAATTTAGATAAAGCAATAAAGCGTGTAAATAAGATGTTATTGCCATATGTGCATATGAGTCAATTTGGTTATTTTTATTTCCAGTTCTGTAGCCAAACTAGGAAGCCTTATAGTTTTGCTCGTGTGTCTGTCTGTCCGTCGTACTGTTTGTAGCCGTTTTACTCACAAACTACTAGTGCTGTATAGCAAAAGTTTGATATGGTTACACATATTTATAAAGCATTAAAAAGTTACAAAATAAAATAATAAAAAAAACGTTCTTCAGGGTGCCATTTACTTTTTAGCGTGTCCATTTTTTAATAGAATTTATATTCAATATTATATATTCGTATTTTTATATATTTATATTTTCCGGGTTTTTAAAGCTGCTTAATTTATAATTTAAACCAAATTCGTAATCCATTAAGGTTACGAAACTGGATGGGAAAGACAAATTTATTCTTGTGATGGAGGGAATCGAATGGGTCTGAAGTTTTAGGGAAAATAGCTAAATTAATTTTCCTTGAGATAACACTTGTCTATTAATAATATTACTAATAAAATAGAAACAAATGAAAAAAGAAAAAGAAAATTTAACAAACAGAAAACTGATTAAGAATATAATAAAATTACACACTATTAAAAATAAATATACAAACTATAAATAATAAATATTTAATACTGAACCCGAGTATAAATATTTGTTTACTACTTAAATAACAGGATACACCGAAAATATTTTTAAAAAATCTCCAAATAGTGAAAAACCAACTACTTCGTTTGACAGTTGATATGACAACCGCGTATCATAGATTAGAAGACACAAAATCATTTAAACAATAGACAATGGTTGAGCTGTCACACCGCCCCATTGGTACTTTTTGTAATTTATGTGACATATGTATTAGCCCGTTTGGGATTCAAAGCAATAACGTTATATTCGATAAACTCTTTTACTCATATAAAACGAAAAAAAAGAATTCCAATTACGAAATTGAAACTTTTAAGTTGTTATTATTGTTAGAGTTATGTTTCACCAACTCCTACCAGCCAAATCGCCATTTTTAATAGCTGAAAATGTTCATAAAAGTAGTATAGTAAAGCAAATAATCATTTATTAAACTGTAATAAAGAAAGAACGTTTATTTTTAGAGATGGACTTTCGATATTTTTTGTTTATACATCATGTTTCAAAAAACAATAGAAGAACGTAACAGATACATTCTTTCGTTCAAGTAAACAAGAATTAACCGTTTTTGGGTTTAAGACTATAATGGGCTTTTAGAGCTCGCGGTTAACTAATAATGTCGATTCGTCTCTTGTGAAGCTTAGAAAAGTAAATAAATATTTACAGTGTTATTTTAATTTTTATTTTATATTTTGTTTACAAAATTCGATTTTTATTTGTATTTTGTAAACAAAATATAAAATAAAAATTAAAATAACACTGTAAATATTTATTATAAATATGTATTTTTATAAATTATTAATCTTACTGTTATTTTATTTGTCGAAACATTTCGTGTCGCCATTTCCTTTTAATTATTTACTTTTTTTAAACATTTCTTCACAGAAACAGTATCTTTCTTTCAATGTTACAAAAGCAAACGTTTGTTTGTTACTTAAAACTCAGCGATTATTTGAGCAACTGATTCCAAATACAATTTTCAGAAATACGAATCGTGTTACACCTTTAAAGTTAACATTATGCCAGAAAATCAGTTTCTTAGGAAATAAACAAGAATATTTTTTCTCCTCGATAGATGGCACCTGTTAGACATCTAAATATTTCATATCATGTATAATATCTTTTCGTCTCGATAGATGTCGCTGCAACGTATCTAAATATTTAACCACAGTAACCAAAGACAATTTTCACGACAGGGGGCGTTGCTATGCCTTAACATTTAAAATTATTGTATTGTCCAGTTGGTTTTGAATCTCCAAAAATGTACAGGCTTCCTGTAACTAATGTACCTTTCAATTTCATTTTAAAATTAACTCGCAACAAAACTGCACAACGAAAATTTAAGTTAAGAAACAAATTTAGTATGTTTTATTAGGTTAGAGTAGTCTTGAGAAATTTAATCATTGAATGTAGAATCATATTGAACGATACAATTATATACACATTGTGATCATAATGGTAAATAGTAAGGCCGTCTGTGTTAGCTCATGCGTTATAATTTTTTTCTCTTTCAAACGAAGTAAAATGTCAATGAAACGAAAGTAAATATTTTGTGTGAGATACTCGGCAGAGGTTTGTTGCGAGTGAAACCGTCACTAACGGTTAAGGAATGTTCAAATATAAGCAATATGCGCTGCCACTTACGGTAACGATATTCGCATAACTGCCTGATAATTCCTTCGTCTAGAAATATATTATATCCGTAAACCGCATTGATAGTTAGATACGATATATTATAATAATATGTATATCTCTGTATACAGTTCTAGACGCAGTGTTAAATTTCATTTGCCTTTATGACGTCAGTGAATATAAATTTGAGTCAGACGCAGTGAAATTATCGCTAATAGGAATATAGATTTTATCTGAACATGCCTTAAATCATTGATAAATAATAAAACTTATTTTTTTTGGAAATCAAACATAATACGCTGCGTATTTGTTTCATCTTGATTGTTACAAATAAAAATGTTTCTATTGTAAATACTAGAAATTTTAGTTAATAACACAGTCGAGGCAAACAATTGATTTGCGAGAGTTATTGGAATTTAAATGAATTTGTACTACGTTACAAGATATTTATTATAATTTTACGTTCTATGAAACAAATTTTGGTTTATAACCTAATAAATATACCTAATAAAGTTTGTCCCACGTCATTTTGTCCATCGAGATATCGAACATATTTATGTATATAACCATATTAACGTACAGTAAAACAGTAAAATAGCGAAAGTTCTCTTCCTTTAACCGACATTACAATGATCCAATTCAGTGTTGTGACTTTATGTTGGCGATTGCGTCGGGACACTGGTGCTGCTTACGAAAGCGTCGCGAGATGAGATCCGTGCACGTGCGTCGCCGCGCGCCGCGCTTCAATCGGCCGCCGCGGACGAGGACTACTTACTATGCGCAGCCGCACTCCTTGATAAAAGGGTATAAGTATTAATAATATTATTTGCCAATATTGCGTTGAATCGTACATTTTTGACAATAAATATTGTACGACCTGAAGGTTTATCATTAAATTTACTTCAAATTTATTTAAAATAAGTTATAAGTAAATTTATTATTTAACTTGATTTCGATTCACATTATTTATTTTTTTTAAAGTTGTGCTAATCTACTTTACTATTACTTCTTTTCTGATACTCATAGCTCTTATTTAGTATTAGATATTTTGTAATTTCGTATTCTAATGACTGGTCATTTATTCTTAATGTAAATAGGACGGTACCTAAATCGTTGACTTAGACCAGAGTAATGTAATATTCTTACTTAAGCCCCCATTCTGGACTAGTTACTTCCAAGAGAGAAATTAAAAAAAACTGGTAAAGTGCGAGTTGGACTCACACACGAAGAGTTATGTAGCACCAAGGAATATTAAAGTTATAAGTTTGTATTTCACAGACACCGTGAAAAACAAAGTTATTGATGCGGTCGGTACCGAAAATATCCCATATCTCAAAAACTACACATATTTCTTTTTAAACTAATATCCAGCCAATGTTCGTTGAAAGTTTATTTTAAGTTAAAATTAAGGTAGTACCTTAATTTTTTTCAGAATTTTACGCACGTTAGTTACAAAGTTAGAGGCAGGGAAATCCAAAATATTTTGAAATGTCCATATAATTTTTTAAGATCTATTCAATAATACTCGCACGTCTGTGCTGTGGAGTGCCACCCCTAATATTATTTTTTTCATAATTCCACTATTTAATTTTATAGCGGTTCATAGAAAACACGTACCATCCAAATTTCATCTACATAGTGCAAATAGTCTTGGAGTAAAATGGCTGTGACTCACGGACAGATAGACGGGACGAAAGGGAACCCTTATAGGGTTCCCTTTTTGCAATTTGGCTACGGAATTCCTGTTCCCAGTTATTTTATAAGGAGAATATCATTATTAGCACGGTTGTAAGCTATTTTTTTTAAATTGATGTAAGGCACATCTTTCTGTCATCCTTCTGCATCCAGCATGTAGTTGACAAAAGAAGAGCGCTTTGTAACAGTGGAACGCCTAACGCGGAAACCATGCTGAAAATTAATGAATTGAGTATACGAGGTACGTCCTCCGAGGTAATTGAGGTACGTCCACGCTTGTATGGGAGATCTCACTGGAAGCTACGCTCAAGGGTATCTGTCTGTCTGAACGTTTAGATTGAACGTACGAATAGAATGCTTTTGTATCATTTTTGAGGCAAGCAATATCAACATTCCATATTGTCGCGTTGTGTAAAGGTCTCATGCCGATCTTAACCTTTCTTCGTCATAGGTCAAACATTACATGATTATGATATGATTATATAATCAGTAAAATATGCCCATAAATATTTCTAACATTAAAATATATGGAAAATAATAAATTAGCAACATAGCACCTTGCCCCGGCAAACGCAAGGCGACGGCAACACGGCGTCTCAAGCGAGGTCGCGCCGGCGCTCGGCGCCAGACTGTCGCGGCGTGAAATACTCAGGTGCATCCAAACCTGCCCACGGACAACCGACCGGCTCGCGATACAGCGGTTGCGCACTGTTATTTAAATTTAGTTTTTATTTCGTTCTTAGTTTAACACCGGTCAAACCTTTGGATTTGTTTTTATGTTGATACTGATTTTATTTTTGGATTGTCACATGTGTCATAATTATAAATTCGAAAGTATTATAGTATTTTTTCTATGTCTGCCTATATTTTTTTTCTTAAAAAATTATTGATTTCACCCTTTAACTGAAGTTTTCGCATCTATATTATTTCTTGTCTAATTTTTTAAAATAATTATTTGACTTATTAAATAATCTCTGAAGAGGAAGCCCGTTATTTTGATGAAAAACAAATTTTTAATTTTGATCGTTATTTGAAAATTAAAATGAATGATTTTAAACCCTCTGATTTAATGTATATGTAAATCTATATATTTATAAATTTCAATAAATATGTAATATATGTAAATTAAGTTTCCATTATACGTCGAACGTGCACACTGATATAGTCCGCATAGTAATAACAAATTAAATAAAAAATTGGTAAATCATTAATCTTTTTATTATCTTGGTTAAAAACAAAATTGAAACTTTTATAAAGTTGTCCCAAAAAGGTAACAATTTTGTGACTATAATTAAAAAAAATATTATTATCAAACGCAACCGCTGTAACATAATTCCGAGTTAACATAAAGAACGTTTCAAGACGGCGTGAATCGTGATTTGATTCTCACAAGTCTCTTTACTGTGTAACTTATTGATATACATATATTTATCTCACTTCTTCACGTGACGAACTATATTGCCACTCTTGTCGCGCATTACGGGAGAAGTGATTCTATAGCTATCCCGCTCACGTAATGCTCGTTTCATATAAGCCTGTTTCCGGTGGACACACGTGTATTGTTGGGCAGGTTGACCACCCTGGGAACAGTGACTGAAGGCTTTTGAATTTATTTGGAATAAATTCCACGTTTAAAAAAAAAGAATGGCGTCGTTTCAGTTTTAAACGAGAGATGGCGCTGCGTATTGTTATAACGGACGTTATTTGTGCCTTGTCCAGGTATTTTTTATGAAAATTAGCTTTGTGAATTCTGGTGTATGTATCAAGATATTAAGTGAAGAATGAAGATGTGAAGGATTGCGTGAGTTTGAAGTAAAAATATAATATCCAGATGAAATTATTTGGTACAAATTGATCTAGATGTATGACACTGAGATGATGTACAAATTATTATTTAAAGGATTTGGGGTACTATTAGGAGTAGAAAAAATATTACAAAGTTGCCGGATACGGCATTCCATAATTATTAATTATGATATTTGTGGAACATGACGAGACTGCATGAGTTTAAATTATATAATGTATGTCCGCCCTTAAAATGTTTGCCTTGGAGTGTTTTGTTCTTAACAAAAAAAAATATTACCTTAGGTAACGTAAAATTACGAGTATATATTATATGTTAATTGACTCAGCAAAATGGCCAAATTTTGGGAAACGCTACTGAAGATGAATCCACCAGAATATCTTGTACACCTACGCAGGCGTTTTCATGAAAATAAAACAACCTCGGGCAGAACAGACGATGTATTGTTCACTCCAGTGCAAAAGTTGGTCAAGGATGTATAGTCTCGCCGCTCCTATTGAACCACTATATGGAGCATATTATGGGCATTCCTCTCGGGAACTGGACGAATTGGATCCCACCTTATTCAAAACTAGCATTCATCATATGGAAAGTCTTCTGCAAAGGATGTGGAAATCATCGGCCTCGAATATGGATTGAAAATTATTCGCAATAAGACGAAGATGACGATTGTTGACCGTGTTAATGGTAACTCGCCCCAAGTCACATAACTAGCGATTTGTGAGGTGATTCAATCGCCCGTCTGTCTGGTGGCATTGATTTCTCACAATGATGGATGCATTAACAAAATCAAAAGGCGACAAAATCAAATGACACCTAAATCTACTGTGGACAAGCTGAAGAAGATATGGCGGAGGCGTAACATTACAGGTGGTACTGGCGAAGAATTTTTGAAGTATCGTGGGCTTCGTTCCGTATTAATGCAACCATACTCGAAGAACCCAGTATTGGGTAGCGTTGGACCAATATCGCAAAACCAAGCATCATGAAATTTTTGGACATGTATCGTAGCATAATGTTAAGCGCCTGGTGGTGCAACACAAATTGGAAGGTTTTAAATCACGTGGGAAAGCACCGATGAGAGGATATAGATCAGGTCAGTGCAGCAGTACATGTCCTTCTATATGATAGCACTCCAGAGAACTGCCGCCAGAGAGGAATAGCGATATAGCATGTGACGTATCACTCATCTGCAACATACTTGACATATTCGTTATACTCTCGTCGTCGTGTCGTTATACTCTTCCAAGAGTGTAACGACAGAGAAGAAGAATATATTAACTTCAAGGTAAGGTTTCCTGTAAAGTTAAGTTCATATTCCTTAGTATCTCCAATACTTCTATGATTGCTTTAGGCATAAAGTTATATATTTTCTTAGCAGCTCATTATTGAACGTTGATTAGTGGGTTTATTAATTTGTGTTGCATTGCTATTTTTTTTTCTTTTTTATGCGTTATTGTTTTTCTTTTTGGGTGCTTACATGGCCAACGCTTTGGGTCGACTTATAAAACGGATATGTTTTTTTAAGAAATAAATAAATTAATGAATTATTAAAAAGCTGCCAGTACTGTTAGTGACTAAACTTATTTCAGGTGGCGAATAAGATTGTAAGCAAACGAACTTTTTATAAGATTTTTAAATTTTCTCGAAAACTTTTCACAAGCTTCCGCAGCAGAATAACGTCCTGCAAGATACTTTCAATGTGGATAAGAAATTTGTTTAATTGTGCTGATCATAGAAACACATGAAAGAAACCTTAATTGTAGTAACTTTGTAAAGAAGAAGGTTTGTTTGTTTGTTTTGTAGGGTTTGATAAATTAAAAAAGCATGTCAATTTGACACAAACATTTTACTGTCGTGTAGCTTATGGTTTCCAGACGGATGTAGGGTATATACTATATTTCTGGAACGTGTAGGTTGTATACATTAACTATTAAAATTAAGTGAACGCAGTCGATGTATGCCGGATGTGTTTTTATGGTTAAGGCGCTGACAACACCAGACTGAGCTTGTTTAAAAAAAATTGTAGCAAAATCTACTAAATTTATGGCCATGAAAAAATATATGTTATTCTTGACAATATTTCTAAAGTCCTGGATGTTTCCAAAACACGACTGAAATATCTTTCATATCTGAAAAGAAATCCAAAAACTTCTCGTAACATAAATTTTAAACCAAATTAACTCCGTTATTTAAAACACTTTATGAATAGAATTAAAAAGACTAACTGTTCGAGATTTGTCTAAAGTTTTAGTTGATTTTTATTTTTAATAAAGTAAATAAAATTCAAATAAAAAAAAATCACATTATTTCTCTCGAATACTAAGACGCGTTTTGGCGATGTCTATCGCCTCTCTTTTATTCACATGCAAACAGACAGTGTGCGCTGAGGCGCGGAGCTGGTTAGAGCTATGCCCCTTCTTTCCCCACCAGCTCAAAAAAAATAAAAATTTATTTTATTCTTAGGTTCGGATTTGTGTTTTAATATCATAGGAATAAGTTTATCACCAATGATATTGTGACATTTATTGAGAGAATATGGAAGAATATGCATTATATTATGTAATATATATTTTGTAATACGTTGTGTATTTCAGAATATGTATTGTAGCTCGCGATTATGTATTATAAAAAAATCGATTTGAAAATTTTCATACATTTGTTTGCGTGGGAATATGTTTTAATTGTTTTTCTTTCACGTAATTTCGCCACCGTGGTGTGGTGGGTTATTCACAAGGCATACAACCTTTGAGGGCACGTCGCATCGCGGTGATTCGGGTTCGATTCCCGGCCGTTCGTTGAGCGGGGCTGGACTATATATTTATTGTTACAATATTTATTATTACAATATTTATTGCTACGAGAGCAATATCTTATAGCCAACCTGGTTTATGGTTGGCTATAAGATATTGCTCTCGTAGCAATAAATATTGCATATGTATCAATTAAATACAATAAAGTAGATAAAAATAAATAAATAAACAATTCACCTTTTTTCAATACTTATTGCTTACTTACTTTGGAATATTTTAGCTTTGTCTTTTTTATATTGATTCGTGTTTGTATTTTTTTTTCATAAGCCAACTATTAACGTGGAGCAAAAGATTAACGTGGCTTTCTGTACAGAGATAGTTGCGAATCAGGAAATAAAATAGGCTACTTGTAAACGCATAAAATCTCATCTTATTTAATATGACAATCTCAACTATCGTTAAAAATTAATTAATTACGCTTTAATTTTGTAGAAATTCATTATTCACAATTAAATAAAACTACGTGATGTAGTATTATTTCTACTTTATTTAAGTTCACGACCACGACCTAGGTTTCCACGGTTCCACGACCTAGGATTCGTTATAATGCAACATCTTCAGGTGGACAATTTGCAAAGATTAACTTTAAGAAACTTCCAACAGCATTTAAATATTACACAAAACAATAGCGGAAGCCGGGTTTGCGCGGGTTTTCCCACTGTTTACGTTAGTGAGTTTATTGTAGGGGAGCAATGTAGTTTTTAGTATATTTTCGAAAGTTATACAATATACAAGTATTTTATAGAGACTAATAAATTAATCGATGTTATTCTATGAGATATCAAACTTGAGATACGCAGATGACACCACCCTCCTAGCGTCAACAAAATATGAAATCGAGTCTCTCACGACTGGAGACCACAGGTTGCGAGGATGAGTTTCGAAGACGTTGCGCCGTGTCGAGATCATCAGTGGAAAAACTCACAAAGATCTGGAAAGACCGCAGAATAACCAGAAACACAAAGGTTCGACTTATGAAATGCCTGGTCTTTCCGATTTTTCTATATGGAGCTGAGACGTGGACGCTGAGGATGCAAGACCGCCATAAAATTGACGCGCTGGAAATGTGGTGCTGGAGGCGTTTGCTTAGGATCCCAAGGACCGCGCACCGAACCAACGTTTCGATCCTCAAGGAACTTAACATCAAAGAGAGATTATCGTCGACTGTGCAATTGCGAATCTTCAAATTCTTTGGACATGTCACCCGTAACGAGGACTCCATGGAACGACTGGTGATGCAAGGCAAAGTGGAAGGCAAACGATCCCGCGGACGCTCTCCGACACGGTGAACAGACCTAATAAAATCTGCGACGCACTCCAGTGTAAATGACTGGTCTCACTCCGCAAAACACTGAACTTTATGGCGTCACATCACGAGGGCGGCAGTGGCGAAGGAACCGAATCATGATCACGACCACTCTGTCAAGAGTGCACGACTAAGAAGAAGAATTCTATGAGGTTATACAACGCAAATGTTTCGGTGTATGTAATAAAATTAAATGGATATTATTCTTAGTAATATATTTATACAATAGCAAGGATATCTGATGGTTGGAACAAGGTTGTACAATTAATTATACATATCTCCCATTTTTTGTTTTCTTTTGTCCTGTGTCTCTTTAGATGTGTGACCAGGCTGAAACAATTTAAAGTGTAGTACATTATCAATGTTGTCTAATTATATTATGTCTAGAAGATATAAAGTATGGGTGATGATTTTGTGTTGAGTGGTTCATTTAATATATTAACGTTGGTGTCTCTTTTATATCTTTTTATTTCTAATGTTTCTATAATATTGAGTTTATTGCCTTTTGTATTTATTTGTAATATATATAGAGCATTGTCGGTTTGAGGGTGATGGTTACTTTCAAGATGAGATGTTTTGCAAAGTGAGATGTGTCTGGTTTGTTATTTCGCTAGCTAGAAATGTGTTCTTTGTATCTGGTGGTAAAATCTCTTCCTATTTGACCTATGTATACACTATTACAGTCGTTGCATTTAAGTTTACAGATACCACTATTTTTATATTTGTCTATTTTTTCTTTATTATTAATGAGGGTTTTACCTAAGTTATTTAAAGTACTATAGGCATATGTGGTATCATTTATATTTTTATTATCAGTTAAGAGTTTTTTTGAGTTTGTTAATTGATACATTACCTATGCATGGGATGGATTTATATTAAACTTTATTATTATTTGGTACGGCCCGGCATATTTCTTGGATTAGTATTTTTCGTAATTAATTCTGGTACAGTATTGTGACAATTGGGTTATAATTATTATTTACTGCGATTTGTTTTTTAGTCTTTATTTTTTTACGGAAATTAGGTTTTTCTAGTGGGATGGTTAACGCTCTGTGAATCATCGAATGGAAGACTTAACTTTTGGAACCAGGGGTGTTGTGAGTGACTATTAATTATGGAGTCGGCAAATGTGTTTTTTCTAAATATATTAAATTTATGTTTATTGTTTTTGCACTGTAATATGATATCTAAAAAGTTTAGTTAATTATCACATTCTACTTCTAAAATGAATTTTACATTATTGTGTAGGGAGTTGGCAAAGTTGACAAACTGGTCTAATTATCGTTGTGTAAGGTAGGTACATAGCGATAATATCCAGTAGATAAGGATGTCGTCTATGTATCTATAATAGTACACTACATAGGTTGCTAATTTACTGTTTAAGAGGCTGGTTTCTAGATTGTTCATAAATAAGTCGGCTAATAGAGGACTGAGTGGGGAGCCCACTGCAAGGCAATTGACCTGTTGAAAAAAAATATTATCGAATAAGAAATAAATTTGGGTCATGCATAATTTAAACCAGTCTATAATTCGATACTTCAATGGGGTTTAACCGTTTCTTTTCTAAGATATCTGAAATAATGTTCAGGCAATCTCTTGGTGGTATATTAGAAAATAAGTGCGCCAAGTCGAGTGATACTAATTTACAATTAGGTGTTAGGTGTATTTTTGGATTTTATTATAGAGATCAAGGGAGTTTTTAATAGTAAATTTAGGCGCAAATCCGGTTTTATTTCGAAACATTATTAAGGTGAATGGCTAATTTTTTGTGGGTGCGTTCATGTATGATACTACGGGTCGTATGGGTATATTTTTTATTTATGAATTTTAGGTTATCCATAGAGTATCGGGGGTCTAGGATTGATTCCTGTAACTTTGCGTTTAGCAAATTCATTAGGAAATGTGATGTTACAAGTTTTGGTTATTTGTTTTATGCTGTCTGCAAATGTTGTAATGGGGTCCTTTTAGAGATTTATGAAGTCTTCTGGTTTAAGGACATCGTACACTTTATTTTTATATTCACTTTAGTCTAGGATGACTATAGTAGTGCCTTTATCTGCTTTAACTAGGATGAGTTCACTTTTATTAATTTTATTTTGTAAATTACGTTGTGTCAAAATTTCTTCATTAATGTGTGTTTTGGCTTTAGAGTATTCTTTACATATTATATCAACAGCTTTGTGTTTAGTAAGTGCGTCCTGGTTACTGAATACAATCGTGATATCTACTACTAGTGGTTCCATGTTTTTTTTCGTAAGGGTGCGGTAGGAATATTATATTTAAATCCTTTAATTGAAAAGTTCTATTTCTATTAATTAAATAATATTTTATTAAATGTTGATTTTGAGAGGTTTATCGTTCTAGGATAAAATGTTTGTTTGAGTATAACTTATGGTTTCTGAGTTTTGGTTTTTAGTTTTTTTTTAATTTTGTTTAATTGTTTATCTGTTATGTTTTTCATTATGGCACTGACTGTTATGAGTATTAAAACTCAAATGTTTATTTGATCGACGTGATTTTTAGCACAGAGGTAATTGGCAAGCCAGGAAATAACACAGGCTTCTTTCTATTCCGGGAAATCTCATCCTATCTAAAATATCAAATCCGACCAATATTCAAAATAGGAAAGTGTATTTGTTTATCCTTCTTTCACGTAGCAATTGAACAAAAGATCGTCGTTGCTTTCTGCACAGAGATAATTGTCAGACCCGGAAATTACATAGATAATTATGAGACCTGGAAATTACTACTTTCCAACCTAATTTTTACTAAAATAACAATAACAACTAATATTAAACATTCGAAAGTCTGCTTGTTTATCCTTCGTTAACGATGCAATGAAGAAAATGATGAACGTTACTTTCCGCACAGAAATAGTTGGCGAACCAGGAAATGGTCAACCTGAGAAATCTGTTACTAATTAATATTATAATTATACATATGTTAAAATTTTCGAAAGTGTGTATGTTTGTCCTTCTTTCACGTCGCAATGGAGCAACAAATCAACGTAACTTTTTGCACAATGATGGTTGGAGGCCAGGAAATTACCTAGACTACTTTCCAATCTAGGAAATCTTTTCCTAACTAAAACAAAAATCTCAACTAATAAAACTTTGGAAGGATTTTTTGTCCTTGTTTCACGTCTCAATGAAACAACAAATCGAAGTAACTTACTGCACAATGATATTGTGGGAATAAGAAATGATATAGGTAAAATATCAACCCGGGAATCTCAACCTAATATCATAATCCCAAATAATATTAAAATTTCAAAAGTCTGTTTGTTCTCTCACAGTAGAGCAATAGATCGACGTGGTTTTCTAGTCAGCGATTATCGATTTGTCGGGTTAGGAAATAATACTAGCTACTTTCCAACGTAGAAAATATTATCCTAACTAATATAGCAAATCCAAAATTTATAAATCTGGAAGTATATTTGTTTGCCTTTCACGTCACAACAGATCAACGTGATTTCCTGCACAGAAATTGTTAGCAGACCGGAAAGTGACGCAGGTTACTTACCAACCCGGGAATTCTTATCCTAACTAATATTATAATTCCAATTAATATTAAAAATGCGGTAGTATGTTTGTTTATCCTTCTTTCAACTCGCAATGGAGCAACAGATCGACATGACTTTCTGGACAGAATTATATGGCGGATTATAAAATCAAATAGGCTAATTGCCAACCCGGGACAACTTATTCTACCTAATATGACATTCCCAAATAACATTATAAATTCAAAAGTGTGTGATGGTCCTTTTTCACGTTGCAACGGGGCAACAGATCAATGCGACTTACTGCGCAGAGATAGTCTGGGAACAGGAAATGACATAGGTAAAATACCAATCCGGGTAATCTCATCCTAATTAATACCACAATCTCAAATAATATTTAAAATTCAAAATTCTGTTTGTTTGTTCTTCTCTCACGTGGCAATCGACGTGTATTTCTGTACAGAATTAAATGGCGGATCAGTAAATGAAATAGGCTAATTGTCAATCTCATCCTATCTAATATGACATTCCCAAAGAACATTAAAAATTCAAAAGTATGTTTGTTTGTTCTCTTTTCATGTCGCTTTGGAGCAACAAATTAACACGATTTTTAGGTGCAGATATTTGGTGGACCAGGAAATAAAATAGGCTGCTTTTCAACGCATTAAGTGTCATCCTAACTAATATAATAATCCCAACTTATATTATAAATTCCAAAGTGTGCTTGCTTACCGCTCTTTCTTGTCGCAATACAACACCATATCGACTTAATTTCCGGCACAAAGATATTTGACGTGCTAAGAAATATCATAAGCTACTGTTCAACTCAGAAAACCTCATCGTAATTAATATAATAATCCCAACAAATGTTAAAAATACGAAAGTGTGTTTATTTGCACTTCTTTCGGGCTGCAAAAGATTTTCTGCACAGAGATAGTTGATTGGTCAGGAAATGACATAAATTACTTTCTAACTAGGGAAATTTCATCTTACTATTAGTTAAGAATAATCCCAACAAATAATAAAAGTTCCAAAAAGTGTTTGTTTGTCCTTCTTTCACGTCGCAATGGAGCAACAGATCAATGTAATTTTCTATAGCTAACTGGCAGACCAGAAAATGACATAGGCTACTCTTCAACCCAGAAAATCTCATCCTAACATAAAAATCCAAACAAATATATATACATATATATAAATATGTATGTATATATATATATATATATATATATATATATATATATATATATATATATATATACGTATTATTTTTCTTAACACCATATTTAAACTGTTAAATACAAAACTAAAAATAATAGACACCACGAAATTAAATATTTCAGTTACATAAAAATATGAAAGCAACAAGAAATAATCTACCTGAATTATAAATGCAGGTTTGATCTATTTTTCATATTAAAACAATTATACTACATATTCCTAGAGTTTATAATAAATTTTCCAAAAATGAGCGTTTTTCGTCAAAGAAACGCCTTCAAATAACATTTAAAAACCATATTAACATTTTAAAGAGCATAAGTCACAAATTATAATCCGCGCAGCTAGCGAGTTATTGATGCGGTTAATTTAGTTTGTTAATGTGCCGAGCGCCTGGCATGGCGCTAGTTTATGGGAAAGAGAAAGAGGTGGTGCTAGAAAATCCAATTCTTCAAGGTCGTCGATAGATCTCTTCGCCTTAAATATGTTTTAAATAAAGTTACTATTCATCATTTTTTCGCTCGATACTTTCCCCTTTTTAAAAGGACCTAGGTAGGGGATTTTTTTACATAAAGCGATTTTCTATTATTAATACGTTAATTTAATCCATGAACTAATGAAAGAAATAAGTGCTTTGTAAATTGTTAAGACTAAATATATTTTGTAATGACTTGCCAGGGTTTTTAAACTCTTTTAAACGGTGATGAAATAATATCTTACGCAGGTTGACCAACATTTATGAATTGTTATCTAGAGATAATAACATTAAAATGTACTAAGATATGTATCCAAGCAAAATTTAATTTTAACTGTTGATTTTATGTTTAAAGTAGGTTAATATTTATGTTACATGTTGATTTAAGTTTCAGAGTTCAAGTTAAGGGTATAGATTGAAATCCATTTGTTTTATTCTTTTGTATAAATGAGTAAATTTTTATAATTGTTTTATACATAAAGATACGTAATAGTTTTGTTTATGTAACGTTAATGAGACTTGACAAAGACAACATAATTTTGATTATAGGTATGAATAATTTAAATTTAGAAATGAGCTTTTACTTGAATAATTCGTGTGTCCATGGTTACGAATGCTATGCCCGGAATTTTTTGTTCGTCACTTCCACATTTGTGTGTGGTTACCCTAATTGTAAACATCAGAAACGTTTACAAGAATATTTATCTGTATAAATTGCTAATTACGTATGTCTGTTATTTTGTGTTGCAAAGTCAAATCTTAGAAATATTATTGAGTTAAGCTAAACTTTTATTGCTGAATCAAAATAAGTTTGAAACAATTGTACTCAGTAATAACATTTACAAAACTTTTGAAACTATTAAAGTTTTTTGTTAAAAGATTTTAGAATTATTTTATTGCAACTGTTACGTACTTAACTTAAGTACAGAATAAATAACCAAACCACTAATAAATTAATCCTAAATAATTATTATTTAAAAAAGGGATTCAAATAGAATTTAGTCATTGTCCCCTTTTTGCCCGGGCAAAGTCGGGACAAGCAACTAATGCTTTAGTAAGTAAATTAATATACGGACAGGTAGCTAGTATTTTAATGAGTAGTTGCTTTCAGAAAATGTGACTAAATGTAGCTTAATTGAATTATATTTTTATTAACGAGGACCTCCAAAACTTACAAAAAGGGTAAAATAGTGGAGAGATGCCTCATTTATTCACTTGTCCATTTACCCTTCCAAATTGCTTCATTTTTTTTCCTACGAAACAATTTACATAGTTTCCGGCAACTCCATGAGACACACGCCGACCCGCGGCATACGAGCATAATGGAGGTGGTTACCCTGGTAAGTGGAGTGAGTCAGGGTCATTCCGCATTCCTCAGACGTGATAGAGCCTAATTTTTTTTGGAGATGTCCCCTTATTTACGCTCCATTAAATAAACTAATTTGATGACGCATAATTTACTCATATTTTAAGCTATACGTAGTACTTATCTCAAAAAAGTTAAAAACATATGTTGGTTTTTTTCCCGACCGCTTGAAGATAATTTAAAATGCTTAGTGATTTTAAAGTGCTTGCATATACACGAGTATATAACCTTTATACGTTTGTTATCAACTAAATCCAAAGATTTCCATGATTCTTTTACAAAAATTAAATGTGTTAAATATATAGGTATTAATTATTATTACGATAAACAATCTACAATAAACATAGTCATTAATGTAATTATTCAGTCATTTCTTATAGCAAAAGACGTGATAATATAGTTATTTTTATATTGCAAATCTCAGATATAAATAAATATACTAAATCGGCCTAGTCCATTCATTAAATATACAAAATATATTCACGATATAGATTGTGTGCAATACACATAACTAAACGTCAGTACAAGTACGGTAGCCACTGCGAACGGTCGACTATCAAAAGAGATTTTTTTTTGAGAAAAAGTAATTCGTTTATGTCAATATGACTTCATGCTCATTCCAGAAGTGCAAAATAGCCAGAGTGGCAACACATAGGTGTAAATTTCATGCAGTAGTACAACATATTTCAAATAAATACAATTATTTAGAAACATCTGTTATTTTTTAAATTTTATAAAAAGTGTCGATAGTAAGAGATGGAAACATTACGACAAATTCCGAGTATGAGAGGGTTTTAATATCAATTTTGTATGACGCATACATGTATAATACGTAAATACATTTTGACAAGATTTTGTATGCTCGTAATATACTTTGAGACATTTTGTATGCTCCAGGAATATCTAAATAATTGAAAGCAATCGTATAAGTGGGGTTAGGTGAATTTGGACAAAAAATTACAAAAGAAAAATAATTCGATGAAAAAAAAGTAAACATTAAGATCGTTGAGGTATTTTTCATAATGTTATCTAGTATAACTTTAGAGATATGCTAAATATATGGAAAAAATGCACCTTCCTCCCCCAGTTTTAGGTCTGAAACAACTGAACTTCAAATTATGAAAAAAACAGGGCAGTCAGTAAACTATAACCATGGTTCTAAATGTCATAGTTTTTGAAATATTTACTACATTATATATTTGCTCCTTATTTAATTATATTAAAAGTTATTAACTAGTAATTGAGCTGGGAAGTGCAAATTCATGTTGACTTATGTCAAATGAAGTAATTTTACTTCGAACGGGATACAGAATATGCTCTCGATACCCAAGCGATATTCGCGTTTAGCCAAATTATTTTTAACATATTTTGCTTAACAAAATAAGCAAAAATTTATGTTAAACCATGAAATTCATTTAAATATCGTTTAAACTAATACATATATCAGAGGCATTTATTTTTCCATATACAAACTTTTAACAAAATTTAATAATTTTCACGTAACTTTTGACAGCATCCGCAGTGGAATCAGATAGACATATCTATATGAAAAACAGGTTCCGAAAACTGTTGTACTTCAATAAATTTATAACTTAATACGAGACAATCGTGTGAATATCGCTAACAAATGGCGCAATTCTATTATATTTCTTTATTACTGTTTGTTTGTCGCGCTGCACGTAGGTAAGGCACCTTGGGCGGACGTCGATTGATATAATAATATAATTTATCGTCTGTGTGGTCCGCAGCTGCGCAGCGGATTAAAGTTCAAGCCCACGCGAGCATTCGTTACGTAGTTTATGGCCGTTGCAGCTAGACGCTTGCCTGTGTAGTGCGGTCGACCGGCCGCACTTATAACGGGGTGCCGTATAGTTAAACCCGGTGAACGATTCGATCAGATTTCAGAGTTTTAGGAGGCAGAGAAATGGATAAATAAGCTATTGAAGAGATCGATAACGTGTGACTGAATATTTAAGTTTTTGTTACTCTTTGCGTACAACGACTGACAGACTAAAGTCATAATGGTGAACATTGTAAACGATTCGAACAAATATTGATGTGGTGGTTGCTACAAGTTTAGTTATGCAGATAGTGGATGCTAAAATTTTTAAAAAAGGAATTAGTCGTATCGGTAATTTGTAATTGTTTTTTCGAGAAAATCATAGTTTTTTTACCCCTTTTCGTACAGGGGAATGCATTAATATCATATTACGGTGTACTGCAGATATACTGCGTTTACTGCAAGCCGTGTTATTTAAATACGGCTGAATAAGCGATTAGTAAAATCAGATACTTGTGGCTCTTTTGAGAGTTTCTTAACCTTTTCAGGGTTCCGTACCTTAAAAAAACCTTTATAAGGTCATTCATGTGTCCGTCTTGAAATTTAGTGCAGTAATAAAACATATTAACTCATCTATATACATAAGATTCAAAAATATTCATTTGAAAATTTTGGGAAGGGCAAATTGCTTAGTGACTTCTATTTTTTAAATTCTATATGTAGTGCAGGGTGTAGTTTGAAAGGGTTAGTTATTATATCTTCGGGGATATTTTGGAAAATATGCAAAATAATATACAGATATTCCTCCTCTCTCCCCTATTTCTGAAACTACTCAACCTAATGTTATAAAATAAATAGGAGTTTTTATAAGCTCTCATAAAGGTCGTATAAGCTCTCATAAAAGTAAAAAAACTATAGGGATGATTCATGATGTCATAATTTTTTAAAAATATCCCATGTTTTTAGACCTATGAAGTATATGGTAGGCAATACATTAATATTTTTCTATCTTCAAAGCCGAATTGAAACTTGAAAGTTGGCATTATAATACAATTTATTAAACCATATACTTGGCACATATTTTACATTACCAATTATTTTTATATGTTCGTATAACAATTAGAAGTAAAAGAAAGTCTTACAAAATTCTCATTTTCTATATAATCTAAAGTCCTATTTGAACAGGCTTATTATGAGGAATATAAAAAAAAATCATAATTTTGAATTGCATGTTTACAAAAATATTCCAAAGATATGCAAAAAAATAATATTCCGCCTCCTTATTTCCGAGACTACTGAGCGAAAAATCATGAAAATATATGGTTGGTAAAATCCGACTAGAAGATAACAGGAAAACTATAGCATTTGTCCTAGATCTTTTGCTATATGCACCATGTTTTTCCACCTGTGAAAGATATAGTATATAATAAGCTATAATATATTTACCTTGAGACTAATTAATAATTATAAATAGTTTAATAGAAATACAATGTATGCTTAAGTGTTTGTAAGTGCTGACAGGTTTTTTGTATACCTATATTGATTGATTCGAATAAATTTCAAATTGGTGCTTATTGGGAGATGCAAAAGGCAGATGGGGATGTACTTTAATAATTAAATGGTGGGATCGATAATTCTTGTGTGTATCTTGGATGATTTCAAATCATTTAATGTGTGCGTTTTAACTGGACGTAGCAACTGACCGGGTTAGATTTCCAGAGTTATAATCCTATTAATTATAACCGCAATCTTTATGAATATAGCCTGATAATAAATATTATTAAAATGTAATTTTTGCTGTAGTCTGCTCTATACAAACATCTAAATCTACATTATTCTAAAATTGTTTGAAAATACACCTGTATTTTCGAAAAAAAAAGATATTTTTGAAAAAGTATTAGTGAAATATGCTATTTAGGGTTTTCTGAACCCATATTGCAATTTTATAAATTTTCGTTTGTCTGTTTGTTTGAGTATCATGGAAAAACAATTGGACCGATTGAAGTGAAACTTTTACTAAAGGGTGCAATTTAAAATTTACAGGGGCGCAATTACAATTTAAGTTGTCATTTGTCTTTTCGAATATTCTATGAGACGCCTTTCGGATCTCTTTAGGACTTGTCTGTCTACCTATTTTATATTTGTTTGTTTCTGGGATCCAAATGAAAATTTAAGTTACATTTTGTCTCTTCCAAACATTTCATAATGGAGTCTGTCTATCTGTTTTATTTTATCTCTTGATAATTTGTCTGCTTGTCTGCTTTCTATTTGTCTGTTCGTTCGTTTGCTTAAGGAAAAAGTGGTAAGCCCGTAAATAGAATTAAACTTTGACTGAAATAAAGCTCAATGTTCAGATTGAAGTATAAGGTATATTTTTATGAAATATTCTTTCAGGAACTTAAAATGAAAGAAATAATTATTAGCATTCAGGTATTAACACTGAATCGGCGGGCTTATACCAGATATGTTGAAAATTTCGAGACTAAAACAGCGATCTTTTTATTCCGGACATAGGTACTGACAATACTTTTATTCCAGACATGGGTACTGTTGAGTTAAAAATATTAATACTGCGGAAAAATTTCTTTGCAAAAGTAAAAAAAATATTCGCAAGCGGAGATGTGAACAAAAGTTAGTATTCGTATACATTTAAATTGATGGGTACTACATTCTATGGTGGTACTACATTCAAATACTCGTATTTATTTATAAAATTCTATTGCATCTAAACATATACGTGATCAGCTTCCGATTATATGATAAATATTTATATTGACTGTTGTGAATACTGTGGTATGAAACAAATACTGCTAAAGATTAGATAGCGCACCCGTGTAACCAGAATAAATGGGAAGTTACTAACTAAGAGAGAAAAAAATCGAGCTGTAATAGACGCCTGGTAGATAGGAAACAGAGAATAAACATAAAAAAAAACATACGTTTGATGCATTCAGTATAGCGCTCTCTAACGAATATTATGTGCACTATAATATTCCGATAAATCATAGCGCTATGTTTTGATCAGTCAATTGTTTAATAATTTCATAAAATTTTAAATAAAAATTATGCTAAAAATATTTTATACTCAAAAATAATTTTATTTATAAAAATAAGCTTACAATGTATATCAAAATTTCAACAAACACACCAATGGCTCGTTGGCATAAGGATATGATTTAAACGAGCTAACCGAATTAAGTCGGAAAGAGACGACAATATCTGAAGCTGATCGAATGGTAAGGTGCGTCTTACCATTATTTTTTTAACTCCCATCCAAACATGCCATTTTATGTTTCTCATCGAAAGGTTGGGAATGAACATCGAATGGTTGGGAATGAACAAGAAGACAGAAAGGAGTGCTGAGGGGTAGGTCTTATGAGACTTAAATTTTGAAGTCGTAAAGTCAGTTAAAGTAAAAGTAAAAATATTTCATTTATTTAAATAAACTTGGTTCATTAATCTGGATTTATGAACAGTAAAGGATTATTCGTAGGATACTATTAAATTATAAGCCATTACGAGAGTATATAAGCCAAGGCAGTCTAGTGGAATGGTGCATTGGATTCTGTATCAAAGATGGAGTGCGAAGATTCTCGAGGATATTAAACAATTAAAAAACATCTCCTGTATTAGAATGATAGATTTAGAGTAATTAACTAAATATAATGAAGTGAAATAAAAATGCCAGGGAATTTTGAAAATATATTTTTATTAGTAATTCTTAAAGAAGGGGTAGTAGTTTTTATAAGTATTACTTGAACAAGGGGAATTAGTATTCATTAAACAAGGGGTAGTATTCCTTAAACCCTTGTAACTTCGTTATTCCTGTCTATCTTCCCGTCTGTTTGTTACAGCCTTAAAGGTTCTATGATTTTAGACGTATGTGCAAGAACATTGGGGCCACATAGGGACTTCGGATAGGGGTTTTAAGTGTAGCAAAACACTTCGAGAAAATTTTTAATGTATTTACCCTCATATATAAAGTAGAACCGAAAATTTGTTTTTTAAAATAGAGAGCCAGACTATGCAATACACGACAATATTTTTGGTATGATCCATAACCACACATGTTTGCTATGGTCAGTGTATTTTTATGTGCTGCGGGCAGGTTTCCGGCCGACAGCTCTATTGTTGTTTTGTTACGTGGCATAAGTGCATCCCTTTCTAAGGCTATGTGAAGTTTGCCGTGAGTGTCGCCACGAATCGTTGCTATGTTCTGTGTGTTTGTTATTTCTTTGGATAATTTGAGGTTATTGTTAATTATATTGACTAACACTTGGTCTAATGAATTAATTATTGACAATTGTGGAATGTCAAAACCGGAATAAACAAATATTTTTAGCCTCCATTGTGAAATGTCAAATTCCAAAGTGCTTGCAACAATATGTGTGTGCCCTAAATTCTTCAATTATGGTTTTGAAACATGTGAAAAAAATGTATATACTAATAATTGATGAAAACTTTCAAATAAATTAATTTCAGTTAATTTGAATAAACAATTTTGGGTTGTGTAAACAACTATGGAACCCTGATTTATGTGTTTTCCGACACGCATTTGGTCGATTTTCGATAGAAGATAAGTTTGATTAACGTATTTTTTGTTAAAGAAACAATGTCACAAATACAAACGTTGGCAATGTTTCAACTTTAAATACTTCATAACACATTGGCAAGTTTGTCAAAAATAACTTCAGGAATAACTGAATGAAATCTTCGTGCATTTAAAAACATTTTAAAACAAATTTTGATTTTGTCATTACCTTCGATTTAATTTCTTCAGTTTTAATATGTTTCTCATTTTGGCTTTTTAAACGTCATATTAAAACAAAATTATATGAAATTAAATACAAAAATCATGAAAGTGTGAAGTCAAATGACGGTATTGTTATTTTAAGTTTAGGTAAGCGGATATCCACAGTATTTTCAACCTTGATAAGCAAACTACTCAACGTAAGTTATTGTGTACCTTTCCGTTTCCCGCATGTTTAATTACATCCTTTTAATTATACATGTTGGAATAAATCAGTTCGTTATAAAGTAGGTGATAAGTGCTAACCATGTACCTAACATGGTCGCTGGTCACTTAGGACTGGTTAAATTAGTAATAACTTCCTTTACTGTTTAATTTTAAAGTCTTATTATGATTCTTAACAATAATTTGAAATTCCGGTGAATCCAATATAGACACAGATGGAAATACAGATTTCTGAAACTACATTTTAATTAAAATTAAAAGGAGGCAATTATGTATTAAAATTATTTGAAATCGTATACATAGTGAAAGATATAGGGAGACAGAGGAAGACTAGCAATATATATATATTTCAAGAAAAGTCAAATTGGCTTCTAAAAAACTTTACTTTCTTTAGCTTCAGCAGAATTTAGTATGATATCACCATTAAATAGATGTATACTTTTCTGCAATTGTGTAATATTATTTACAACATTATGATCATAAAATACATAATAAAGTTTGATGGAAGATAGAGGGAGACTAGCAATTTAAATATTTTAAGAAAGGCCAAGTTGGCTTCTCACAACTTTACTTTCTACAGCTTCATTAGAGTGTGATATCACCGTTAAATAAATTTATAGTTTTTTTGCAATTGTGCAATATTATTTATAATATAATTACTATAAAATACATGTTTCAAACGTATATTACAGAGTTATAAACGAAACTAATTTATTAATATTTGCTCTCGAAACTCGACATACGGACCTCTAAGGCACACTTCAAGGGCGAAACGCAACAGCCGGCTTACCACCATAACCATCCTCGTATGACCATATTGGCCGTCAATTGTCCCCGGGCGTTGTAGTTGCGTTGCGGCATTGTGACCGGCTGATTGGTCGGCGCCGGCTGCGGACGCATCTGTTGAGCGACAAATGTTCGCCGAGTATGGAGAGCACTCTGCGCGGATTAGACGCGTGCGGAGTCGCCCGTTTGTTTATGGGGTGCGGTGGTATACGAGGATGGAAACAGTTTACGTGTGATTTTAGGCGATAATTTTTAAGGATCTTTGCGGATAAAATATTTTGTTCTTTTTGCCATGTAACTGCAACATACTGAACATTTTATGTTATACGTTGATTAAATTTAATATATTCCAGTATTCGTAATGATAAAAAAATGTATTAACGACGATGAAGCAAAGAACTTATGCGAACTTATCTATACTTGAGCTGTGAATTAACTATTAGGAAAGGTGTTTGGCAGGTATGAGTTACGATTCTACTGTTGTTCACCGTATTCTTGATTATTTCTAGTAATTCTTAATGATGGATTTTTAACGATGGTTTATTTGTCTTATTAATACCTGATGACGTACACTTTAAAAACATATAAACGAAGTTTTTTTTATGTAACTTCAGACGATGATGGAATTAGAATTAATAATGACCTCATAACAGATTATAGAAAATAAAAATATTAACTGACATGAAGTCTTGAAGTATAATACTATAAGTCAAAAACATTTATAGAATGGTAATTATGTCATCACAATAATCACAAATTTATTTGTCAAAGTAAATTTTTTTTCATTAGTAAATTAGTTTATTTTTTGAGGGTGTGATCTTTAAGCATAAGATATAGTGTTATTGTAAGTTAATATTAATGTATTATTTTTTAACTAAGGTTTTTCCACATTTGTTCAAAATAATGATAATTGGCTGTTAAAGTAATATATTGTATTCTGAAATTAAACAGACATAAAATTGTGAAACGCTTTAGAAGTTTTAGTTGGAGATAAAAATTGTAAACTGAATTTTTGAATTTTCAAAAGCAAAGGCTTTACGCGGAGATATTCGCAGGTATACAATAACAATTTATAAGATACTATATGTACTACTCGAAAAATTCGTAAATTAACGATATTCGAACTAGATGTAATAATGTTGAAATTCAAATGCCACGCCAGCTCCAGTTATTTATTTTTTTATTTATTTAAAATTCTTTAGGTGTCCAGATAATTATATGAAATGTTTTCAATAACCCCCCCCCCCGTTATTATATCAAAATTTGTTCAATATGCAAACATCACACACACATATATATATATATATATATATATATATATATATATATATATTTATATATATATATATATATATATATATTATTTATTTATACTTATATGATATCCCTATATTTTACATATCGTTAAATGAGGAATATGTAAAAAAAATTGGCCACGTTTAGACCTTCGATATGAACAAGTCGTCGATATGATAGCAGCCTTACCCTGGCGAGGGGGTATCCCGCTCTATTATTATATCGCATTGTATTTTGACAGTTGGTGCTGTATTTGCGACATGTAAATGGGGGCATTACCGCGGCGTCGAGTGGCTCGCAGTGTTTGGCGTAAACACGCCTTTATACTCGTATTGTGCGCATGCGCTGACTCGGCGTATGCGCTTTGTGATCGGTCTGATTAGGGGTGTGATACTAAAGGATCATCAGAGGCATGCCATCAATATTAGCGTTATATTTGTTCAGGAATTTTTTTATCTATTGTAATTTTTCTGTGTAAAGTACTCGTAAGAGTAAATAGAAAAATAGTTTAGTTTTTATGAAAACGTCAATTAATTTTTCACAGCATTTCAAAGGAGACTGGCAAAAGCCCATATAGTATTTGGCCCAGATGTTCCAGGGATAAAAATAACACACTTTTAAAAGAGAAAAAAAATAACACCATCATTTAAATTGTCGATCAGACAAATGAGAAATCTTGTACTTTTTATCAAAACAAATGTTATTTTTCATAATAGTTTTTAATTTCCACGAATTCATTAAACAAAATGTAGATTATGTCCCGTTGTATATTTCATTAACAAATTAAACTTGCAGACCCTACAGGTTTATCGAAAAAAAAACCACATAAAATCCGAAAAAGCGAAATGGACATTTATTTTGACAGTACAGAATAAATGTCAATGTTAGTTAACAATAACGATAGGTTTCGTTTGCAATATTTCAAGAAATACTGTCCGTGCTATGAATCTCCAACAACTTTTTTTAAATTGCAACTAAAAATTAGTAATACACTAGTACTAAAATATTAGCAGCGCTCGTGCTTTTTATAATTTGGGAGAAAAGGCTTAGACCGTTTGTTACGTTCCAAGCATGGAAACCAACTTAGTCCTAAAGCACGTTTCGTCAAATCCTTTTATCATTTAAGCCTGTTTCATCATTCAGAGAAGACTGGGAAGTTTAGAATTTGATTCAGGTTCACTTTCTTTTTTAAACAATTCTGATCTGTTTTATGTTTTGATTTCTTTTACATTGGTTTTTATCTTAGTTTAAATAAAAACATAGATTGTAAACCTCGTTTTATTCTTCTACGGCTAAAAACTTTCAAACGATTCTCATTAACTTTTTTATTTATACAAGCATAATTTGTAGTGTGTTTATAAAATTTTTCATGAATGGAACTTGATAGAATATTATAAAGATATTAAGAAAGATGGATAGATTTGGAATAAGGAGAATTCTTCTTCTCTAATCATTTTAGACCGCTAAGATTCTTTAATCCATGCTATCTGTCTCGATCTTTGGTAGTTTCTATCCACACGACTCTAGAAGTTTTCTTTATGTAGTCATATCAATATATCCCTGGTCTTCCTTGTGGCCGTTTCTTACTCCATGGTCTTCATTTCACCATTGCCCTGTACCAAGAGTTTTGTTAGTTTGCGACTTGACCAGTTCACTACCATTTTAAGCTCACAACCGGTTTTGTGACGTCGTTAACCTTGCTGTGCTCTGCTATGCGCTATGGAGAGTAACTTGTAAAAAATATACGTAATATTATATTCAGGAAATTATCGGTACTTGCGTTTCATAATTTGCATAACATCTACGATAGTAAGGTCGCCTCACTTATTTGTAAATAAAAATTGCGTTAAGTAAAAATAAATAAGAGTTTTAGTGTATATAAACGTATGGTTTGTAACTAGCGCTGTGTCACTAACAAGAAATAGGAATGCGACTGTGTTTCTGTGTCGATAAATACGGACGGAAAATGATCCTCCACTAACGAACCTTTGAAACAGATAATGAAATTCGTCAATTTAAATAACTTAAGAACGAAGTCAGTTTAGGTTGTAATAGATTTCAATTTCTTTAAATAAGAGAAAAACTTCAATTCTTCAAAACAAGTAAGGTATTTGGATTAGATTCTTGAAATTTTAAACTTATATTTACATACTAACAAAACAATAAGAATAATATATCCTCGCAAAATTTTTCTAAGAAATAAAAACAAAGGGCTTAAACTGCGTCACGTAAAATTACAATCTTTTTAATTTAAGAAAACAAAATTAAATTGAAAAAAGAACCTTTAGTTTTCATGAAAATTTCAATTAATTTTTTTCTCTTAAGATGAGTAACTTATCTTCTTTTTCTGCTAAGTAGCTCCCGTTCTCCCTTGGAGAGAGACTTAGCCATTGCCAAGGCTAAGTACTGGCAAGGATACACTCTTCAAGTTATTCCCAAATATCTCTCATTGTTGCTAGGTTAGTAAAATGAATTACTGTGAAAAAGCAAAAGTAGAAAAATAAATTTAAAAAATGCAGACATCGTATAGATAACTACGACGTAAACAGTGCACGCTCATATAGTGATATAAGAGTATGACACATACATTTAAAGTGATCTAGATTTTTATGCTAGTTCTCTCTTATACATTGAGTGAGAAGTTGTAAAATGTATTGGAAATTTCGTTCGAATAATCAATCGTACAGAGAGCAACCTCAATATTAAATGTATTCAAAATCAGTATCAGTAGTCAGCAGCTTTCCATTTCCCAAGGACCGTACGAACTGATTTCGACAGCGTGACCTAACTCATATTTAGCGATATCTATTGGAGCCAGTCGAAATGGTATTAATACAAAATTATAGTGTCAGTTTTTCTACTTTGGTGTTTCTTCAGTCTACTAATATTAGAATTACAGGTTTTGCGGTAGCAATATGAAACAATGATTTCTTTTATGTGAATAAATGGTGTTCTTTTTAATTTTCCACTTTTTAACGCTTTAGTGAGGTTATTTCGATTTATTTTACTTAAGAAACTCTGAAATAAATAATATTGAAAACTATGTTAAGATTTTTTTGAAGTTTTTGTGTAATGCGCGTACGAGGCGGTACCTAGTCTGAAAAACGATCTTTTGCTATTGTCTTATTTACTAACTTCTATAAGCGACTTTCTTTATGCGGACTACAGTAGTTTAACTCCTGTTTTAAACCAGATCCTAATTTATCTTTGTTTTAATTTTTTTTTAAATCCGTAGTAACACTGTGGTCGAGTTATAAAAAATAAAATTTTGCTTCATGGAAACTAGGGTCGGAATGTGAAATTCGGTAAATACAGCATGAGTGCTAAAATTAAATTTACAGATTTTTATTTACATACAATACTATGTAATAAAGTAGAAACCCATTGAACATCACCAAAGCTGTTATTCCTTCGGAACTACTTCAAATTTCTATATAAAAAATTTCAGGTAAATCCGTTCAGAATTTACGGAGCTATAG
Organism: Druceiella hillmani; assembly: GCA_039881145.1. Classification (NCBI taxonomy): domain Eukaryota; kingdom Metazoa; phylum Arthropoda; class Insecta; order Lepidoptera; family Hepialidae; genus Druceiella; species Druceiella hillmani. The sequence continues at coordinate 12,796,565 of JAYKKI010000059.1, read as the reverse complement.
AGCAACAAACATCCATGCATCTAAACTTTCTCATTTATAATATTAGTTAAGAATAATTAGCCCTTAAAAACCCAGCTTCAACAACTCGACTCAATTTCGTTAGAATCTTAGCGCCGTATACTCTAGTTTTAACAGCTTGTGGTAGAATCGGGTTTGGCGCAATTTATAAATAAGTGAATAATTTCTAATGTCGGTTTAGATGTCAACACCTCAAAATTGATTGGACGTCGTAAAAAAATGACGTGCTGTTATTGGAAAAAGATATATATATATATATGTATATATATATATATATAAATATATATATATATCTTTACATTAATCTCAAGTCACGTTGTTGGGTCATCCTTGTTGGAGTTAGTAGCGTGTTTCTTTCCCGACTGTTACGCTTGGACGTTACGCCAATTTTGCTTCATCAGTCGTCTTAATTACCAGAATATCTGACTCCATCCACGAAGAGTGTTATATTAGGTATTCTAGTAGGTATTAGATTAAGTATTATATTAGGTATTAGATTAAATATTATATTAGGTATTAGATTAGGTATTACATTAGGTATTATATTAGGTATTAGATTAGGTATTCTATTAGGTATTAGATTAGGTATTCTTTTAGGTATTAGATTAGGTATTATATTAGGTATTCTATTAGGTATTAGATTAGGTATTAGATTAGGTATTATATTAGGTATTATATTAGGTATTAGATTAGGTATTATATCAGGCATTAGATTAGATATTATATCAGGTATTAGATTAGGTATTATATTAGGTATTAGATAGGTATTAGATTAGGTTCGTGTTTTGGAATCGTAAATTCCGGGACATAGTCTTAAGATATGTTAGTAGCTCGCGATTAAATTCGATACGCTACCTGCAAGTTGGACGATAAGTTTTATATTTAAATTAAAAATTGGTCAAGTGAGAGTTGAGTTGAGTCTTGTATTAAGAATGTTGTGTAATTAAGTATTTAAGTATATATTTTTAGTACCGTAAAGTGTCTACCAATCGCGTGCGATGGCCGCTCTTTCTAAGCGTTAACAGCGTTCGTATGAACCGTCTTGAGTTAACATTTTATTAACTTTGTAAATGAAGAAAATATGAAAAAGTTACATATTTCGATATAAGCAATGTGTACATATTTTCTCGTCGCCTTTAATACTTAGGTTTTAATTTATATTTAATCATTTAAAAAGTTTATAACTATAAACTATCTCGGATAATGACGCGTTGATACTTTCTGTCGATTTACACGTCATCGTCAATGTTGTTGACTGTCTTCAGACTTTTCTAATCTATGGTTTTCGAAGTTTCGAGGAGATCAGGTCTTTTTCAGAGGTTTCCGGTAATTTTATTAGAAAAAATACGTAATTATTTTTTAAATATAAATGATATATTTCTGAATTTATTTACTAACACGTTATGATTTGATACCTAATAGGAAAACTCTGAAAAAAAAATTGCCTCTTTTTCCACCTCTGAAAACTAACCTCTAAAATGAAAATTCGACTATTCGTAAAAGTTGAATTTTAATTTTAAGTAATTTTTGTAATTGGTGCTACGTCCAACACTATGTCAAATTTTAACATCGTATGCCAAATGGATTTAGAAAAAATACTCCCAAGATAAGTAGACAGAAACGTAACTTTGTAAGTATTTAGTGTTTCCAATAATACTACAGAAAACTAAAAAAATCGTATATGTGTTTTTGACTAGTTTAGCGTTATAAATAAAAAATATTATCTTGTTCTGTCCACGTTTATAGAACCGCGTAACGCATTAAGAACATAGCTATGGATTATAATTCTTGTATCCTTAGGCTATGATTTTCTTCATAACATGGCAAATTGATCGTCATAACCAGATAGGAATTTATATAGATATTAAAAAAGTTCAATTTAATTATAATATGAATTTTTATTTGATGGTTTTGGTAAGCACGCGATTTGCATTAATTTCACGTATCTGATAGTCTTTTTTGAATGCCTATTCTCGTAAACAGTACTTTACATCGCCGAGGGAAGTAGTATTATAAAAATCACTAAGATCACGAGCTTCTTTTGCAAGCTTATCAGCTGCCTCATTTCCCAGAATGCCAACAAGTGCCGGCACCCACTGTAAAATGCAGATTTTATTTCTTGATTTGCCAATTTGTTCCAGATGAAGATGGATTTCTTGGTTGAGTGCAGACTGACCTCTATTTATTGCCTCTAAAGCTGTCATGGAGTCGCAGAATATGATTAGTCCATCTGCCATGTTTGTATACTTTAGAAAGAGTTACTGTTGTAAGCAATCCTAAAGATTGCTTTCACTTCACTAGTGAAATTTGAGGCAATAGGGCCTGTGCTAATTTTTAATTCCTCCGCAGAGCCATTTGGGGACACCGGTTTCATCAATGTAGTAGTGTACGAAGTTTCTTTCGTTCGTTTCGATTCGTTTGTGTCCATACCCTTTGTCAGAACATCTTCAATAGGGTCTTTTTGTGCATAGTTTGATAAGGTTTAAATGTATTGTAGTGTTTTGAGGAATAGTCGAGGATAATAAAGGTTCTCCGAGTATTATCAGTTTGTCATGGTCAAAACCAATGTCACTTCTGATTTCAGAGTCGTATTTCGTGGTAGATGACCTCTTAAGTCTGTTTCTTCAGGACCAATTCAGTAAAGTTCTTTGTGAAATGTGATCAGTAGAGTGACTTCTGCCTTTGTTGATAAAGCTAATGGTATAATAATTTCTCCGGTTTTCGAGAGAAACAAGACCACACTCCTGCACAACCTTTTTGTTGTTTGTAGAGGAAACATCGCCCTTGATTGTTTTTGCTGCTCTGGCCTGGACACTGTCGAAGTAATTTAGTGCTATAGTTGAAGCATTTGCCCATATGGGGGTAAAGACGTGGTCTAATGATCGTTGTGTTGGTTCCAAGTCGGTTTCTAAGGTTGCGTAGGTTCCAGATCGTTGTGATGACCAAGACCATCACTAGACTTAGAACTCGACACTTTCAAGGCATGTAAACTCGTCCTGATGATACTAGAACCTATCGTCTCTTTAATACCTGAGATGTTCCCCTACTGAATTCTCCTACTGAATCTTCAGTTGTCCTGTTATTTTGGGATCTCTGATCTTGGAGAATTTCCATTCAGCGGACAGCTCTACTCTGAAAGTATTTACATTAATATCGCCAAATGCGTCATTTCTACGCATAGAAAGATTTGTAGCTGCTTCTTCATCTCATGCGGACACGACACCAACCAACCAAACTATTATTTCATAAAAAAACTTACGTTAAATGTATTGAAATAAATGCTAATATAATTCAAATTCAAGAATTCACTGTGCTGTCCGCCACCAAAATGTAATTATATACCTTCGAGCATAGTAAACAGGACCAGAACAATATCAATTTGGAAAAAAATAATTGCAAATTGAAATATTATGCCGTCCTTAGCAGCTGTACGAAGAATCCTGAAATTGGTCGGCCCGTATTATAATCACCTCAGTCACAGAATGGAGGCACCTGCCCCAAGGACCGTATATTATCGTGAATCTAATCGTCCACGAATAAAGATAATCACTTAATAACGAATATTAAACATTGTAAACTGGCTTCTGTGGTGGTAGACAATTTTAAGAAATGTGCCTCTTGTTTTGGAGTACGACGACCTTCATCTGACATTGAAACTGGAGGAAAAGAACAAAAGGTTTACTAAAATTTATTTTAAATTTTTATCACAATTATGCTTATTTCCAATAAAATTATTTTACTATGAGAATATTTACGTCAATATCTTCTTAAAATTAAGTTACTTACTTATTTTTGAATAAATATTTTTAAGACAATTGTATTTGTTTGCAATAAAATTATTTTATTATGGGAATATTTATATCAATATCTTCTTAAAATTAAGTTACTCTAGAAAAATATAAAAATTAAAATCTATGGGATGGTTATCGGGACAGTGAAGACATATGGATGTGAATTTGAAAACACGGAGGAATATCCAACTTACTTATATTTGAATAAATATTTTTAAGAAAAATCTACAGTCCAATGCACGTAAATGGTTAATGGAGAACTAAACCCAGTAATAAATTGAAGATACTAATTGAAAGAAAATATTTGGTAACTCTCAATGCTTTCATGGATGTAACATACTGCAATATGATAACAGCAAAGGAATGCCAAAAAAAAATAAATCGCAACAAAAAGCAATGAAGAAGTCATTGTAAGGGAAGTCAATGAGAAAAAAAAGAGAGAAGAAAACAAAAATACTGAATAGATAATGTTTTTGTGTATTGAAACAATGAAGTTTATTAACTGAAATAAGAAGGAAAATAACAGAAATATCTGAAAGAAAATTATACATAAAGCCAAGGTTTCTGAAATACAGTGGAACTGAAGAAGGAGAAAGTATATTAAGGGTCTATGAATACACTAAATTTTATATATTACGTAGTAATAATATACATTGGATATTTATTGTCTTGCACTTTTCTGTGTGATACAAGAATAATAATGAAAGCATAACAAAAACTGAAGCGTTATGCCCACAAGTTGTTTAATAATATGTAAAAAGACCCTGATACCTACAAATTGGACTGAATTTTGCGTCCTATATCATAAAATTAAGTTATTTCTACTAGAAAAAAAGTTAAAAATATAAATAAATAGTTTATGACATCTCTAGTCAAACAAATAATAAACATATTGTTACAAAAAAATAAAGGGGTTTAAATAGTAACGGTTTCATACTCAGCACGACATAGGTTAATTTTTCATTTGATTGAGTCTTGAAATCACTTCGATCCACTTTTCTAAGTTGTTCTATTTCATATTAATATTTTCTCAAATCAATATATGAAACGTAAATTTTCTTCAAATAAATAAATAAGGAAAGGGTCTCATGTGAAAGTAATATAGAAACGAATATCGTAAAAAGTGAAAGGAAAAATACCGTAAATAGTATAGTGCCTCTATTAGTTGCAGGTCATTATAATAATAGTGCGCGATCACAAGATGCAATAGTTAATTATTTTGTCCTATTGTACTTTTGTCCTTTTATAATATTGAACAGGATATAGGTGGACACATAAAAGAGTGGTTAGATTGTTTTCCATGCTGCACTTACACTGCGTTTTGTCATTTTATATTCTAAGGATTTAGACACCAAGTGTTGTGACGCCGCAGTAAAGTTTTAAGTTTATATATATATATATATATATATTTATATATATATATATATATATATATATATATATCATCATCATCATCATCATATATATATCATCATATACGCTAAGGTTAAGATGTTACTCTCCCTTTTTAGAAAAAACCTCACAACTAATCCACATAAATTATATATCATTTTATAGATAATTGCTTGCTCTACCGGCATCCACAACTAAACAATTTATTATTGCTATTGTTTTTGCAAATTAATTAATTATTAAAATTATATACACAAAACAGCAATGCTGTCATCTAACGGCTCAACGTCAATATGATTGAAGGTCGGTAAATTTTTTGTTTAATTTCAAATCCACTCACGTATAAATAAAGTGGCGCTTTAGCTCGATGCTTTTGATACTTGCGCCTCTATATGTCAATTTTAGTAAAATATTTGTTTGATCTGTCATCTGAGCTTCATAATGGAATAAATAATGCGAAGACTTCGCACGGGTCACGCTAGTGTACATATATTCTGAGTATGACAAATAATAGGACCATTATTTATATGCGTCGTTTTGAGCATCAAATTAATTATAAAACGTTAACGAACACACCAACTGTTAATTATTTCTGAAAAAAATGCTAGTTGCAACTTAAATGAAAAATGTTTACATTTTTTTTACAGAAACACGCTTCGTTAAGTTCGATGCACAGTTCCACTTATACGAATAATATACAGGTTCCTTGTTCCGCTGCGCAACAGTATATTTTTTAAGAAACTCATAAATTCCTGATTTTCTAAATTTAATTGAATCCGGTAGTTTATATGCTAGACCTGGAGACGATATAAATATAAAGCTGTTTTATTATCGTGTTATTATATTGTGTTGATACTTTAGAATCAAAATGTTGATCGAAAGTAAAAAAGAAGATCCGTTCAAACAAACACACAAAAAATGAAAGACTACTGGAAGGTGTATACTAAAAAGACTCGTAAAAGAAAACACCATTAATATTATCAATATCAGTCCTAAGGCGTCCGCTTCTAACATAGATATAGACATTCGCTCCCCCATAGATTTCCAGAATCTATGGGGGAGTGAATGTTGAACAACCAATGCCGAAATTTAAAAAAAAAACGTTGATTCTAAAGTGCTAACAGAGTAAAAGAACAGCATAATAAAACAGATATATTTGTGCATTCATCATCTAGTCTAGCCTCTAACCCACTGGATGGAATTCAATAAAGATCGATTCTGTGCTGATTACATCCAATGACTTCTTGCAACATTTACTAGGTTCACCTAGTATCGTTCAATACTCGTTCATCTAGCGAGAGGGCGTTCCACACTGCGTCTCCGGATACGTGGTGGCTATTAGAGAACCTTTCTTCCCCAACTGTCGTCGATTCTGCGCGCTGTATGGCCACTTCGCCTTGTCAGTCAATGATCTTATTCCTCCTATGAATCTCCTTGGACCATATCTTGTAGTGTTACCTTAGCATAGCCCTTTCCACAGCTCGCTGAATGACTTGTAGTCTTGTTACGAGGAAATTGGTAAGGACCTACGTTTCACTTCTGTGCGTCATCACTGGCAACATACATTGATTGAAGACTTTTAACATTGCTTTTTTTCAGACCCAGGAGTATTTTATAATATACTATAATAGTAAAATATACTATTATAGTACAAGGTGTCCAGATTTCAATGTTTGAAAAATTGTAAAAAAACACCACCTCTAATGGTGTACACCTCTAGAGGTGTAATAAACTACACCTCTAATACAAAGTAGGTTTATTTTAACTTTATAACAACAAATGCGGATTTCATTTTATGAAAACCACGTTTTTCAAATGGCGGCCACACTCTTCGACTCTAGCACGCATGTTTCCAAAAACGCGTTTGCAGGGCGACTGGGGTATCCTAATGACTTCGGCTCGAATATTTTCATTAAGTTGTGTCACAGTGCTCTGTTTCGATTTGTTTTGTAAACAACGGATTTTAAGTATCCCCATAAGAAAAAGTCACATGGGCTTAAATCGGGTAACTTAGGTGGCCACGGTACGGTACCGTTTCGGGATATGTTTTTTTCTGGAAATAACTGCCGCACTGCATTTATGGACATATTAGCAGTGTGAGCTGTGGCCCCGTCCTGCTGGAACCATGTGTTTTGGTTGAAGGATGGACTATTCTGTAGTTCTACTCTGAAAAAGTCATTTAACATCTGGGCATATCTCTCCGAATTCACAGTTACAGTTTGGCCACGTTGATTTTCAAAGAAATAAGGCCCTATGATTGCAGATGCAGACATGGCACACCAGACTGTTACTTTAGGCTTATGTAAAGGCTCTTGATGCATTTGTCTTGGGTTGTGGACATCCCAGTAACGAAAGTTCTGCTTATTCACATATCCTCCAATGTGAAAGTGAGCTTCGTCATTAAAGAATATGTTGCCCATCCGGGTAGCAGTACGAAATCTCAACAACATCACCTCCGCGTAAGTTTTTCTTAATTCAAAGTCAGAATCGTGTAAATATTGAACAACTTGAATTTTATATGGATGGAACTTGAGCTTTTTTCGCATTATTACCTGTAAAGTTGATTTCGGAATTCCCAATATCGATGAACGTGTACGCAGTGATAAACGGGGATTTTCAACGACAGAAATCATAACACGCTCGACATTTTCACCCGTGGCTACCAATGGTGTAGGTCCTGGCCTGGGCCTATTTAATGTTGATACTGTAGCTCTGAACCTTGCTACCCATGACTGAATGAGGTTGATCGATGGTCCAACACGTAATCGACGAATACTATAACGATTATTAAATCAACGGCGTGCTACAGACAGCGAAAATCCACTCGAAATGTACGCCTCGACGGCAAAAGCGCGGTGCTCTCCACTCCACTGTTCCATGGCTACTAAAACATCAGCACCGCTTGCGCTTCTAACGACGCCCCCCGCGCCCCCTTTATGTGTTGCGTTCAGAAACTATGTTTGTTCAAACTTTGAAATCTGCCACTGGACTGTATATTATATAATCACTAAATTTATATTTGAGTATTTGACTGTTATTCGAATTATCATTTACAGACCAGTCGGTGTTTATTACCATTGTTGATCAAGTCTCATGTGGCATTGTGCGAAAAAGAACTGAATGTTAGGAAAATTACATCATTAGACTATTGAAAGACTTAACTCTGGACTATGTGTATTTTAAAATAGTAGAAAGAAAGGTTATAAATATTAGGAGTTTCTATAAACATATAAAAATATATACTGTTACATGATCCTTTTTGGACAAAATTGTAGAAAATTGTAGAAATTTTTAAAATAAAAAGTTGATAATGTATAATATGCATAGGACAATAATGTCACTGCAAGTTGTTGCAATTAAATAAACCTTATCTTTCTTGTCTTCTGGCTTTGAATTAAAATAATCCATTAACAAATGTCTTTACAGTTAAGTTATGATTTCGTTACACAATTTCGGCAATAATAATAATTTCTAAAACTACGAAAATAAGTTTTATAAAAAAGTATCCAATTTTGTTTCAAATTACCTATTACACGTAATTACTCCGAATTCAGCAAGTGATAGATCAAGTAAACCTTGTTTTTCTTGTCCTCTTTCTTAGAATGCAAAGAAGCTATTAACAAATGTCTTTACAGTTAAGTTATGATTTCGTTACACAATTTCAGCAATAATAATAATTTCTAAAACTACGAAAATAAGTTTTATAAAAAAGTATCCAATTTTGTTTCAAATTACTTATTAAACGTAATTACTCCGAATTCAGCAAGTGATAGATTAGTTAAACTTTACAAAACACCTGCTGTATCAACCGCACAATCGTAAACTCTATAAAACACTTAAGCTCACTAAATTTGTTCTCTAATTTCACCGGCCGACCCATTACTGACAGCTGAATCCGATTTCATTTTTTTCTTTTAATTTAAATCGCTAACCGTGAAACGTCATTCGCAAGGTGTCTTCGCAGGTTTAAGGCGCCAACATAGACTGACCGCCCATATCATTTGGGGTCTGTAATTATAGCTTGTTCAAAATAAATAAATAAAATAATAGAAACAGATTTGGAACTAATAGGCGTTAGGCTGAGATCAAAATTGGACTCACCCTTCGGCCGATAGGCGAATCAGATGTGCGTGACTGGAGCGATGTTTAAGATGAATGAAGCGTTAAGAAAACATTATCACAGGTCATAAAATCGAAGCTGTATTAAATTACTTCGTTTGGTTATACCTTTTCTTTTTGTTCATCTGCAACTCGGGGATTGATACTTGCATCATTAAATTTTTCCTTTTTCTATTGACTGAAAAGTCTCCAAATGTATTTTTGTAAAACTTAAGGAAAAATTAATTTTCATAAGGAGTTGGTTTACCATTGTAGTTGAGCTGGTTAAACTAATGAAATGCATATCCTTAGATTTTCATTTACGTACATTTTCTCCAGTATGAGTATGAGTAAATTGAATGAAAAACTCTAACTAACCCTGCTAAACCCAGACTTATTATTTTATTTTTTTTATTCATTGGGATTAGTTGTAGCGTATGTCATTGATAATTAAAATAAGTTAATTGAGTCGAAATCTTTCACAAATATCTAAAATTTTATCAAAAAACCATATATCAATTGGTTGTAAAAATTATATGCATTATATTAATGTTACTTTATTTGGACAGTGAGTAGATTAAAGATAGTGAACTGTGTATAAACCCGATATATCCCGTAATTTCTGTATGTTGATTTTTCATATGAAAAACTGTATCAAATTTAAATGATCAATTAAAAAATTGCTGGAAAACGTTTAAATAATTGAACGTGCAAATTTATTTTACTTCTTGGTTAAAGTTTGAAAATATTTATTTTATAACGGAAGGTTTTCCAAAAAAAAAACGATTTTCCAACATCTAAATATCTTTTCATGTAAGTTAAATTAGTAACTTCAATTTAGTCTCCAGAAAAATAATTTAAAAAAAGATTAGTTACGCGCGCATCGGAGCACGCAAAAGGAAATCCTCCTTTAACAAAGTTATTCATTCCATAAACAAATTTATTCATTCCATAAACAAAGTTATTAATTCCATAAACAAAGTTATTCATTCCATAAACAAAGTTATTCATTCCATAAACAAAGTTACTCATTCCATAAACAAAGTTATTCATTCCATAAACAAAGTTATCCATTCCATAAACAAAGTTATTCATTCCATAAACAAAGTTATTCATTCCATAAACAAAGTTATTCATTCCATAAACAAAGTTACTCATTCCATAAACAAAGTTATCCATTCCATAAATAAAGTTATTCATTCCATAAACAAAGTTATTAATTCCATAAACAAAGTTATTCATTCCATAAACAAAGTTATTCATTCCATAAACAAAGTTATTAATTAATAATAATTATATATAATGCGTTCATTTATCACTACTTTTCAAATTATTCTTGAATATCTTTAACAATTGCACAGAAAGGGAACATTTCGAACTATTTTGAAGTTTAAAATTCCTTCAAAAAGAAAAAAAAATAATTCTAATATGTCTAATAAATCAACAGTGATAGAGTAAACATACTACTGGCAAAGCAAAGTGCCTAAAAAAAGGCCACACATCCTTGTGACCCATAAACTTATACACTCACCGCCTAATTATAAGGCGGTGCCAAATTTCGCAACCCCAATTAGGATATCCGTCGAGCGGCTCGGCCATAGACGAGGATCATTGACGAGAGGCGAGGTCCTGTCGAGACCGAAACCCTGCAGGTGCAAATTTAAAGAAATCACATAAGAAGTTGGCTAATGGCATTGTTAACGTAAACTTCGAGAGGGGTTGGTCTGTATTTTATTTCATTTTGAAAAGTTTTTATTTAGCTTATTTTGTTGTCTGCTATAAATTTTGTATCGATATTTCACCCACTTCTCGACGGAATTGAAACTTGAAACTTGTTCCTAGATCTGATGATGGAGATGGGATATAGACAGTCTAAACGGTGAATAGTAAAAACACGGATTTTTAGATTTTTTTCGTAAAATTATTGTGTTCGTATCTAAAGAGGTTTGTTAGATTTGACTTTGTTAATAACAACTGAAATGCAACTCGTATTTGTTATTATGAATCATTTAATTTTTTTTATTCCCTTGTTTGTTTAATTTAATCGCTTACCGGTTTATCAATAGATTTTCTTTTGATTGTTGTTTAACCGGATTACTGACGAAGATACTTTCAATCTGTCTTTCTTTCTTTATCATTACTTTTTACTATGTATTATTGTTACTTTCGTATGACGACATTGAATTAAGTTTTATAAATATATTTTGAAGTTTTTTCGTAAAAGAATTGGGAGGCTAGAAAAGCCTATTAAAATTATTGGGAATAATTTTTTTTAAGTATATTTTAGCAATAACTAGTTATTGTAATATAATTTACGCTTACGTTTCGACCTATCGCGTCTAATTATTCTAATAATAAGTATATTTCTTTAAATTTTGAGATATATCAGAAACATCGCATGTGAAAGCGTCAAAAAAATGTTTAAGGCGACCCTAAACATTTTCATAACTTTGTCTATTTTCTTTTTTTCTATTCAAGTTTTTTTAAGATTTGTATCTCAAAGTTTCATAAATATATGTTACTAGCGTTATTCTCATAGTTTGGATAAGATATAATTACGATTAAAAGTCACATACCAACTAATTATAATAAACTAGCTGCGTCACACGGTTCCACCCGCACAGAATTACCTTAGTTATGCTGATCTCCCCACTCTCGCAGTAAATAAACGCCTCTTGCTCTGTTCGCTAAGCTACATCGGTCATTGGGATACGGGGCACGTCGGTAGGAAGCAAGGGAGGTTCTCGGCACGGTCAGGTAATAATTAAGCCGGTTTTTCTTAATAATTAAAGCAGTGTTCTCTATATTCTGTTCCATTTTATATTATTGCTCTGCGTAATCTTACAATAGATGACGAAGCTTGTTATCAAAGTTTGGGTTTTTTTAACACAAATATTATTTGAAACAAACAATATTATAAAAACCAGACTAAAAATGTTATAAAAAATATATTAAAAATATTATAAACCAAAAATATAGTTTGATCGCACGTGTGTTACAGATATTAGCACGAACAAAGAAATTGTTCACTTTATTATGTTAGTATTGATTATATGAAACCAACTAGTGAATGACTCCTAGTTCTCTACTCTTTATTTAACCAAATGCGTGGTGGGGTTCTAAATCAAAGTACCGGCATTTAACAGAGGAATGGCGTGAATGTGTATATATCTAACGGATAAAATAACGACTTGAATACCGTAAAGGCCTACCAGCATTCCCCCAATAAACAAATCAATACATATTAGTTAAATAACGAGACCGCTCGCGTTAGAATGGATAAAATTGTGTTCGTGGGTAAGTGGCCAGTTAATAAATATCTTACAGCGAGAATTTTAATTAAACTAATGGGTTTGTTCGACGCGTGGACATGACATTGGATGTTTATTGATCTTCACACCTGGCCTACGCTACAACTATTTGTATAGACATGTATTGTATACAAATATATGTATATTCAAACAACGTATGTATAAGATAGATTTGAACAGGTTAACGTCCCTACTTCAATAATTCACACACTCAACCATTACCACATAAAATAACAAATATATGCCTGTAATAATTGACGATAATGAATAGTGCTATAAATATAAACCTAGCCATTTTTATATTCAAATCGAGACGTTATTGCAATGCAAACAACAAATCAAAATAAACTAGAACATGTAAGAATAATACACAAATATTCTTTATCAGATTAAATTATAAAAATATGGAGTTAAAACGCTGTAAACATACAGATTATTCAATAATTTTCTGCACATCTTCGAAATATTTGCTGATGATTAAATAATTATAAAGCTTAAATCCCTTTATATTTACAATTATCATTGCAACTTATCTCTGAGTTTGCCATTTTATCTTCATCTTTGAAATACAATAGATTAGAAAGCAGATACTTGGCAATTTCATCGAGATTAAAAAGTTTGAGGGAGGTCGAGATGTTCTACAAACAGCTATACAACCAAGATCGGATCTAAGAGGGGTAAGTCGGGTAAATGTGAGGTGCGACTAAATTGAGCTTAACGAACCATCGTCACTCACACACTTACACGAAACCGATATAGTAGCTGCTACCCCGGTTAAGCCACACGATGTAGGTGCTGCATCTGGGTCAAGCGCTATTATACGTGAAGGTGCTATTGCAACTACAAATAATTCAGCAAGCTCAATGTCCTTTTTGGACACCGATCCAGCAATGTGGCCCAACAAAATGACAGATGCAGAAAGAATATATTATTAATTGGAGACTCCCTAACCCATTTACTTTGAGGTATTATAAGAGAAACCTTAATAAAGTTAAAGAAATCTTGAGAGATTTGCTTGCATATTCTGTGGTAAAAACGGTGTATTTTTTTGGTGCAAAATATTTAATACAAATACAACTTCCGGCGTATGTAAAGGTGCGTACAACAATTGGAAGCATGTATGTGATATACTTCAGTCTCATGATACCATGAAGCTACGTAGAAGCTGTAAAATCTTGGTTAGAACTTTCACTGCGGCTCAAATTGTCGTATGCAATAGACGCTGAGTCATAACACAGAGAATAATTCAATCAGAAATAGAACACTGGAATGGTCTTTTGTTACGTGTTGCCACATCTTCAAAATATTGGCAGAAAGTGGCTCAGCCTTTCAAGGTAATTCTGATAATCTATCAATATGACAATGGCAACTTTTTAAAGTTGTTAGTCGAAGTTGATACTCTTATGCAGAAACATGAACGCGGATTCTTGAAGAAAGTGATCAAACAAGCAATCTACTACGTTGTCAGAAAAAGCCATATTCTGAAAGTTATTAAACCGATATATTATTCTTTCATTTTAGATTGTATCCTGGATGCGAAACAAAAAATTGAGTGGATGACCCTGATAATTAGGCATATTTCTATTAATCAAACCGTAGACTATCCAAGAACGTCACAATTGTAATAAATGAAAGTTATTTAGGATTTATACCAATCGAAAAATCCACGGTTCTCAAACTAACAGAAGTTATCTTAGAACAATTATCAGCACTTGGGTTATCTTCAGGGAACATAAGAGAGCAAAGGTAAGATAACGTATCCAATATGTAAGTATTCAAAATGGTGTCCAAGCCAAGATAAAAACATGAACCCCTGGGTATTTTATGTTCCTTATAGTAGTCATTCTTTAAACTTAGTGATAAAGGCATGGCTTAGTATTCACTAGAAACTATATTTTTTTTTAAAAAGATATATATTTTCTTTTCTTCAACATCGAGATTGACGAAAGTTTTCAATCAACGCGTGTTGCCAGTTTTGAGAATGTAAGACGTGGCCCCTTACTATTGGCCTTGCAAAAATACTCTAGATTACTCAGCGAGTTTTGAAAACAACTTTTGCTTAGGATGAAATATTCCTAGGAGAACTAGGAGCCTTAAATCTTTGAAATTTCAAACTTCTGTTCGAATATTAAAAACGAAATTGAAACAATGTTTCAATGTAGAATGTAGAAATTTTATAAAAAAACTTTTTAAGCATGATGGTAACTAACTATAGTGCTGACCGCTCCTTCTCTAAATTGAAATGTCCATAGAATGTGGTGTGTTTAAAGTCATAGACTTTGAAAAAGTGATTGACGATTTTGTTTGTCTCAAAGTTAAAAGAGTACCTCTTCGATCAACATAGGCTTTTAAGTACTAGGTAACCTGCGTATAGTCATTGCTAAGAGTTACTTTCTGGTTTATAGGACAATTACCTTTTAATTTAATGTGACTGTAAAGAAATAAACATAATAGTGGAATAAATCTAGAATTTTGCTTATCTATTCGTTTTGCCTGTTTTAACAAAATAGTCTTGTGTCATAGTTATAGGGGTCCCATTATCATAAAGTGCCCTGGACCTCCCATAGGTTAAAAACGACGCTGCCTTCCATTACAAATTAATGTTAAAACTTTTGAGAACCATGTGCATCTTAATACTTGCACTAATTATTATGACATGTCCACCATCATACATAGTCCTAATAACACACAATGCAAATAACCGAATATAATCGAGCAAAATAGAACGAATGACATTTAGTATTTTAACGGAAATGTCTTACAAAAATCAGTCTTAAAAAATTAGAGCAACTCTGTTTAACTCTGGTTTATTCGAAAAATACGTGCTGATAAAAATGGGAATCATTTAGATGACAGAATGCGACTCTTAAGAGTCGCATGCTTTGAGTCGGGAGAAAGTTGGCCACTGACCCTCCCCGATAAAAAGTCGGCAATTGTTGACCGCCGACTCACTACCTATAAAAGTCAGTCATCTGCGTTGCGCGTTGGGGATCATCACAGCTTCCTTCGGACGGCGGTATATCAATATACAATATCTCGAGACCTTAGCAAACAAACTGCGCAGTCGTTTAAGTATAACTATTCGAGCACTATCTTCTGCTATGACCGATTTCAATATGTGCAGTGGACGAAGTTATTATCTATAAGTAAATATTTAATAATCTTCTTAATGTACATAAGCAGTTAGTTATTATATATGCTTCATTTTTATATCTTTGATAATGCGAAATTACGGTTATATGATATAACAGTCCAAAATTATTTGCGAAAGCCTTTATTAAAATTTTGCTTCATAATCACCTTGTTTCAATTAATAATATTAGACCGTGAACAACTTTAATGGCAGTGAAAATTTCACATAAGAAGTAATTTATATACTCGTATTCCTTTTCGGAAAGAATTGTGAACGTATCCATCCGATTTATATCGCTTGAGATTTTCTATTGTTCATTTTATGATATGACAAATTTTCATCGACAGAATTGGCAAATAATATGAAGATTTAATAAAAATCATCTTAAAATAATTATATCTCGTGATTGAATGCTCAGTTTGTTGATCATTTAACAAATTTTAATTTAGTTGAAGATATGAAGATAGAATTCTTACAATTTTAATAACAAATTAAAATTGTAAGTATATTTAACAACTAGAAACTCGCGCTACGAGGAGTACATATTTCGGCATTTATAAACATTGGAGCGTAATATTCGTGCGTATATATTTCGACATTTATAAACTTTGGAGTATAATAATATTTCTATTAAACTACTTACAAATATTAATTTTTCACAATGTAAATATATTGCAACGTATTTTGTACTAGAACTTTCACAAGAGTAAAAGTACGGTGAAAATTTAAAAAATGGTAAGATCTAGGAAAATCGCTATAGTTTTCCCGTAATCTCCCAGTCAGACTTACCGAGTCTGTTTTTTTATATTTTTGGCTCAGTAGTTTCACAAATAAGGGGCGGAATTTTTTATTTTTGCATATTTTTAGAATGTTTTATTAAATTTGCAATTGAAAGTAGTGAAAAACCATTTTTATATTCCTTTTAATAAAACTTTTCAAATGATACTACATGTGACATACAAAAGCAGAAAAAAATGTCCTTTATTTACTATTTATTGTTGTCCTTTATTGTTATATGAATATTTTATAAAAGTTGGGGGTGTAAAATATGAGCATTAATAAGACTATTTTCAAGTTTCTACATCGCGTGGTTTCTGAGAAAATCGGTTTTGAAAATAGAAAAATATAAATGTATTGCCTACTATATCTTTTGAAGACTTAAAACATGGGGAATATTAAAAAAATATGACAGCTAAAATTATCCCTGAAATTTTCCTGCAATGCTTGCGTGGGCTTCCAAAAACCCATATCTTTTCATAATTTTACATTGAGTAGCTTTGAAAATAAAGCGGGGGGCATATTTTTCGCATATTTTCCAGTATATCCTTGAAAATATAACGCTTAAAATTTGGAAAAAAAATTGAAGGCTCTATGAGTCTGTAGTTCTTTCAAATGACACTTCGCACTATATACGGCATTTAAAAAAAAACAATTTTCGAGTACTTAATTTGCCCTCCTTAAAATTTTCAAATGAATATTTTTAGTTTTAAGTATTGTGCGAGAACTCAAGTCTCTATGTAAAGCGTTTTCTGAGAAAAACGTTTGTGATGCAGACAGACATCTGGGTATCTTATAAGGGTTCCGTTTTATTTACCCATGAAAATTATTTTGGCCCTTATTTATAGATTGTGTCATCCGGGTTAATGGCAATCGCTATCATTTATGAATATATCATTAAGGAAAAAATTAATAAAATTTTCTATAGTTATTGAGGCATACAAAGTAACCACTGTAGACAACCATACAAAACGTTGATTATTTTTTCTGAAAACTGAATAAGTCAGTTACATACATGCCACTAATTTTTATGGTTCCATTTGGTCAGTTACATATATGCCACTAATTTTTATGGTTCCATTTTTATTTCCATTTTTTGGTTCCATTTTTTTGGTATTTTATGGTTCCATTTTTATTTCCATTTGGTCAGTTACATACATGCCACTAATTTTTATGGTTCCATTTTTATTTCCATTTGGTCAGTTACATACATGCCACTAATTTTTATGGTTCCATTTTTATTTCCATTTTTATGGTTCCATTTTTTGTTTCCATTTTTTGGTATTTTATGGTTCCATTTTTATTTCCATTTGGTCAGTTACATACATGCCACTAATTTTTATGGTTCCATTTTTATTTCCATTTTATGGTTCCATTTTTTCCACTAATTTTTATGGTTCCATTTTTATTTCCATTTTTATGGCTCCATTTTTTGTTTCCATTTTTTGGTATTTTATGGTTCCATTTTTATTTCCATTTGGTCAGTTACATACATGCCACTAATTTTTATGGTTCCATTTTTATTTCGCAATTACTTACTGTTTTTTAATTATTTACGAAAACAATAATCTATTTATCCATAGATGTACATAATTTATATTTAATATTCAATTTTTTCGAAGTATAATGTGATAAATAAATTACCATGAGACGAAAGTTTAACTTATTTTACTACTATAAGAATACGGTCATCCGATATTTTTCTACCTTAAAAAATATTCCTGTCGTAATAGGATTAATCAAAATAATTCATTTGTGTTATTTTTTTATTTTTTAATAATTTTTAAATGATTCGATTTGGTAAACATTAAACTTTTTAGGCAATTTATAATATGATTTAATTTTATAAGAAGAATTCATATTTTTAACTGGGTTTTTACTTAATTTTATTATTTTCACTTTGGTTATAAATGCCGATTAAAAAAAACTTGAGTTGCAAGATCTGAGATGTGAATGAGAAAACTCCTTTGTAAACGTCGCAAGGATTATATAAAAGATGATAAGATCAGAGGTAGATATTTTATAATTTGTAAGTCTGTGTGGTTACGAAGAAAACAAGTAAGATCATTGGCTGTTGGGCACTTATCGTCTAAAACCTTGCTTTTGGAAGAAAATTGTAGGAAACATTTATCAATACATTTAGCATGAGAGTTGTGGAGGAACCGTACGCCTACACGAGCTTGTACTAAACGAATTCAAGTATATGATACGCAAAAAACCGAGCATAAAATAATTAAAGAAAACAAAAGAATAAATTTGTCCTACACGCTCAAAATAGAACACCACTGTAACGCATATTTGCACAACGTGTCTTAATCGCGTCCAACGGGCTTGCGATTGTTGATTTCCGGTGTCACAGCTAATTCTTTCCCACTTATTGACAGGAGACGGGATGGCTCAGTAAACATCCATCGAAATAATCTCCTCGGTAAACATTCGCTATTAGGAGTAAATAATTGCTGTCATGGTATGTTTCGACGGAGGAAATGTGTGAGTCATTCACGCTCAATTTTCTTTATTTACATTTGAACTTACGTTTGGTCTTTCTGGGAAGTCCTACGGTTTTGTAAACTTATAAGTTTTGTAATTAAATACTCCCATTTATAGCTATTTATATTATTTTTGCCCATACTTGTGAAATTCATCGTTTAAGCGAGATAAAATTATCGTTTATCATCAACATAATTAGCGCACTAGGCGGATTTGAATTACAAGGCAATTAGTTTTTATGATTTAATTTTTGGAAGAAATTTTTTAAAATGCGTGTAATAATCAAGAGCTGACTCTGTCACATCGAAAAATCGTCTCTTTCGTATGAACCTACCTAGTTGACGAATTTCAATGTGGATCAACATTTTTGCTTTTTTGTAACCCTTTTTGTTTTTTTCTGTTTATAAACCCATAATAAATAAAAAAACAGGTTCAAGGAGCTCGGAGTTTTGTTAAAATTAACAAGATATGTACATATATTTATTCATATTCCTATATACCATAAATATTAATTTCTTTAAAAAACTTTATGCAGTTCGTCAAATTATTACTAAATCTATAAACGTAACAGTGCTATAATAACTAGAAACAATACAAATAATAAAAAACAATAAGAACCACAATATTTATACCGACAAATGCAAGCGTGTAATAAAGTAATTCAAATGGCGCTGTCATCTGTCCGCATTTTTAAAAAACAATAAGAACCACAATATTTATACCGACAAATGCAAGCGTGTAATAAAGTAATTGAAATGGCGCTGTCATCTGTCCGCATTTTTAAAAAAACAACAAGAACCACAATATTTATACCGACAAATGCAAGCGTGTAATAAAGTAATTGAAATGGCGCTGTCATCTGTCCGCATTTAAAAAAAAAAAATAAGAACCACAATATTTATCCCAACAAATGCAAGCGTGTAATAAAGTAACTGAAATGGCGCAGTCATCTGTCCGCATTTTTGCTACAATTATTTAGTTACAAAGGCGCCTTGAGTAAAATTCGGATATCTCAGAATTTGTGGACGTAGGCTTTACAACAACACTAATAATCTGCGAGTAAAATGGTGGTGACATACGGACAGACTGATAGACAGACGGACGTGTCGAAACTATAAGCGTTCCTAGTTTGGCTACCGAACCATAATAAACTTCAAAAAAATAGTAATGGAGATTTTCGTTTTAATCATTTAGGTAAAAAACTATAGAAGATGTTAAGCTGTGTAATCTATGGGCAAAAAACTACAGAAAAGATTAAGCTGTGTAAGCTATGGGTAAAAAAACTATAGAAAATATTAAGCTGTGTAAGCTATGGATAAAAAACTATAGAAAATGTTAAGCTATGTAATATACGGACATAAATTATAAGGGATTCTTGTTTTCAACTATAAATATTTATTAAACGTATGTTATTTGTTGCATTTGAGGGCGAAGTTCAATTATTTTTTAATTCCATCAAAAATCTCCCTACCTAAAGCCGACTTAAATACGGTACAAACAGCACGCAAGACTAATATGTCAAACATGTGAAGCTTTGACTGACGGACATAAAGAGATTATAAGGGTTTCTTGTTTCCAAGCATAAAAGTTCATTAAAACTATGCTGTTTGATGCGTTTGAGAAACGAGGTTCAATTAGTAAAATTCCACCAAAAATCTTTCCTATCTAAACCCGACTTAAATACGATACAGACAGCACTCAAGACTAATGTGTCAAACATGTGAAGCTGTGACTGACGGACATAAAGAGATTATAAGGGTTTCTTGTTTCCAACCATAAAAGTTCATTAAAACTATGTTGTTTGAGGGGCGAAGTTCAATTAGTAAAATTCCACCAAAAATCTTCTTATCTAAAGCTGACTTAAATACGGTACAAACAGCATGCAAGACTAATATGTCAAACATGTGAAGCTGTGACTGACGGACATAAAGATATTATAAGGGTTTCTTGTTTCCAATCATAAAAGTTCATTAAAACTATGTTGTTTGATATGTTTGAGGGGCGAAGTTCAATTAGTAAAATTCCACCAAAAATCTTCTTATCTAAAGCTGACTTAAATACGGTACAAACAGCATGCAAGACTAATATGTCAAACATGTGAACCTGTGACTGACGGATATAAAGATATTATATGGGTTTCTTGTTTCCAACCATAAAAGTTCATTAAAACTATGCTGTTTGATGCATTTGAGGGGCGAAGTTCAATTAGTAAAATTTCACCAAAAATCTTCCTGTCTAAAGCCGACTTAAATACGGAACAAACAGAACGCAAGACTAATATGTCAATATAGACATTGGAAGCGCATGCGATCAATGCGGCGTAGTTACATCAGACGATTCCGATGACGTAACTGTAGTGTAACTTCCGTTTAATTATTGCTTTTGAATAAAAAACTTAATATTGAGAAAAAATGCTATCAAATTATGTTTTCGAAAGCCATGCTGGAGAAAGGTGGGGTCAAATTTAATTAAGCGCCCGTTGTAAATGCAGAATTATTTTCTGTTCTTTAATTAAGTTTTTTAAACCATATATATGACTGTAAAAGAACCTTTTATTTTAAAAAGGAAATATTTTGTGTTGTTGCTTTTATTCCATATATATGATCAGCATATTAGTGCTTTAATAAAACTGCTTCTTTAATGTTTTACACTATATCTAAATAATCATTTTCCTTTGCGCTTTTCCACAAGTGTCTGGATTCTGCAACAGAAATATTTAATTATATCCAACAGAAACGACTGCTAAACAGACTTTTTCTTAGACACGCATTTTTCAAAACGAAAAACTGAACTTTTTTAAATAAAGTATTGTAAATTAGAATGTGACATTTCTTTGACATGCTCGTAGTGTCCTGTCATTAAAATCAAGATTATAGATAATGAAATTTCAATGGGCAAATCATCAGGGATTACGGAATATATAAAGAGTTTAACTTTTAAGGAATACTCCAATAGACATGTATAATTTGATCCAACCGCCAACCGAGAGGGATGATTCTATACATCCGAAAGAGAAGGTCCAACCAATCAGATCGTGTGTTAGAAATTTAAGAAATAAAGCCATTAAATAAATAAATATATAAATAAATGCTTGCTCGATCCTAAGGGATTATTTTAACTTATCTCCTGACACTTATATGTGGAAATTTCCTCCCATGTAAATTTATTTATCAATGAAGAGATGATAATGAAGATTTTTCAAAATAATAGATTTTTCTATATTTAATTTTTTTTTTTCAAAATACAGAAGCTTGATATTTCATTCCTGTATGTGGAAGAATATTTTTCTTGAATTTTGCATGTGCTGGGTTTTAATTAAAAATATTCATTATAGTTTAGCTTAAAGACAAATATAAAATCCTTGTTAATATGTTCTTCATGCATATATATGATAAAATTTTGTTTTGGTTTTTCCAAAAATAGTTTACTTGGAAATGTTTATGAACAAACTACGTATTAGAGTAAAAGAATAATTCGCACCTTCAGAATAAAAACGGTCGAATTAAAAAAAATGAGAATTTAAGACAATGCTGTTAAAAATATTAATAACTTTAAAAATATTAATAATTTTTTTTAAATATTTAAGTCGGCATTCTCTGTAACCTGTAGATTATAAAACAATAGTAAATAAGTACATATCTTGATCACTTGCAATAACTACCTTCTACACCAATTATTTACAGAAACTGCTAAATGTTAAAACTTTAAACACCGGTTCCCTTAAATTGGGATTTTTAAGTTGAGTCACTTTCGTTCTGGAGGTGTGAGTTATCATTGACGATGAGTGTGATGTGGATGAGTATTTAGTAATAAATGCCAAGAATTGGTCAATTAGAAGTGATAGATACTCAGATATAGATATAAGAATTGAATTTGGACGAAACAAGCCATAAAAAAAAACAATTTGAATAACAACATGTGAGAATTTATGGAAATATTCGTTAATTGCGTGCGTCAGTTAAGCATAAGAATGAAGGAGTTGAAAATATAAGCCTGGTTCTAGCTCCAGATTTCTAGTTCCTAGTTTCCAGGTCCTAGATGAAGGTTTCTAGCTTTTCGATATTACTATGTAACCTTCTAAGTTAGAATGGCTTAAAAACACAATAATAATAGTTTCTAAGTGATACTTTGAAGTTTCTCTTTGTGGAAGAAATATCAAATCATGACTTTTTCTGTGATTAACAATTTACTGCCATTGGTTACTTGTTATCTATCAGATGGAACTTTGCTTCACGATTTACACTGTCCTCTTATATTTGCAAGTTACAAGTTTTTGTTTTATTTAAAATAAGGAAGTCGTATTCAAATTTTAGCAGTTTTCACGAGATTTTAACGAACTTAAAGATGTTGAAAATAAAGAAAGAAAAATATGTTTGCTATACCATCCACCATATAGATCTCATTATGTGAAATAAATCTGTACTTTTCCCGATTCAGCATTCTTTTTACAAGCGAAAGAGCAAGGTTGATCGACATTTTTTTTCTGTGAAACCTGACATAATTCCAAATATTAACAAGCTGATTAAACTTAACTCATCATTGACACTATTACTGAACCAAAACTAAGGAAATCAGTGAAAAGTTTACCAACGCCAAATTAATTTGATGAAGCCTTCATATAATAAAGTTTTGCTCAACGTTTTGCTTCTTGCGTGAACAGAATAATTTTTCTTTGTTAGTATTATAAATGTAAACAAAATTTCCACAATGTTTAACTTGTCTTACATATTGCTTCGTACGAAAGCTCATTGCGTATTTAGTAAGGAGATAGGCGCTCAGCAAGTAGGTACGCACTCTAAGCTTATAATACTAGACCACACAAACGCTGAAGCGTTCGGTCCGTGCATCGTCACTCCGTTCGCATTATCAACGGGCTCGCAGTGAGCGAGCTGTTTGCTCAGCTGTAGAATATTTGAGAGGCGCGGTGTGGTATTGGAGAGCCCACCTGTGCGGTGCGCACTTGCGCCGGATTGCCTTATCGGACGTGTTTACTCGGCACCGGAGAGACGGACAAGAATTGGTATCGTCTTAGACGGGGATTTAAGTCGAATGCGAGCATTGGTTTGTTGTTTGTTCGTTTGTGGACGATCGTGAATTACGATAGCTATCTGCTTCGATTTAGGTCGTAACGTTTCGGATTTTCTGTCAATAGTCTTAAGGATTTCGTTATATGTTTTGACATTGATATTCAATACATGAGTACAACGTAAAACGTATTTGGATAGTAGCAACTTTATGTCGTTTTCTTATTTTGCACTTTATTTTCTATACACATATAATGTATTGATTTTCTCAGTAACAACAGCCTAGTAATAAAATTGTACAGGAACTATATCTGCACAATGAATCATAATGGGTTTTTGAAAAACCTTTGTTTAAAAGTTTAGAGAAGGAAAGCTTGATTTTCACAAAATTTACCTATTTGTTTCTATTCGACAACAACCAGGCTATTAAACAGTTTGAGGAAACTTCCATAAATTTCTACTTCCCAATTCAAAGTTTACAGAAAGGTACAACATAGATACATATCGAGATCAAATATGACTTAAAAACCGTAAAATTTCTTATTCATCCAATTGTTACATTACCTAACGAAGTATGATTATGTATATTATGTACTCATAGGTTATAGTTCTAGAAAATAACTGAAGCATATAAAGTAAAGCTACAAATTCACAGCACAAACAAAAAGTAACAAATATTTTCTACGTATATTTGACAACACAGTACCGTGGATTGTGGATTTGTAGCATATGACAATTTACGTAATTGTCAAGTGTGAAAAATATCTCTAAGAATGTTGAAAATAAGCATAACGATATTTTTTGTTCACGAACTATACACCCATACATATTCATATTCATTGTTTTATTTCATAAAGATACTCTTTCATTTTTACTATTTATTTTTTTTATTTCTCAGTAGATAACTATGCATACTTCTTTTATGATACCTTGACAATGTTTGCAAGGTAAATAAAGACGGTTATAAAGATATTTATGCGTTTAAAATGGATTCAAATATTTAGGTATTCAAAACAATGCTTCGATTGATTCCTTACAGAGGGATAACTTGACACAAATATTCTGGAAGTCGGCCGAAGCGAATAAAACTGAGCTGAGTAGATGAGTAATTAGCTATTTCAGCTATGATGAATTACTAATCCTATGAAAGCGCATTGGGAAAAATATAGCATGCAGGATGCTATGATTTATTATTGAAATGTTATTGAAAAAATGGTTAATGGAGAATGGAAAGTTCTGTTTGCAGGGTTTTGTAAATTAAATATAAAGTTAATACTAAATAAAAGCAATACTTAAAGTGTTCGTTGACATCATACGTTTTGGGGTTAACTAAACCCCAAAACGTATGATGAGTCTGACATATTAGAAGTTTCAGGTCAATTCAAATATTATTGAAGATTTCAGTAAACACACTATATAAACATTGTAATTCGTGTTATCTCAAAAAATTTTGAACATTTTAGGTAAAATAAATTGGTTGATCACCATCAAAGTAAGATTGAATATATCTAGCGTTAATTTGGTAGAAATTCATTATTCACAAATAAATGTAACTACGTGATGTGGCATTATTTCTAGTTTCTTTAAGTTCCTTACGACCTAGGTTTTGTTGTATTACAGCAACATCAGGTTTGCTAATAGCCCACCTGAAGATGTTGTAATACAACGAAACCTAGGTCGTGGTAAAGAACTTAAAGAAACTAGAAATAATGCCACATCACGTAGTTTCATTTAATCGTGTAAGATGTTGATGTTTGATCATCAAGTTGGAAAAAATATTAAAAATTGTTAATAGATATTTTTAATTCAAAAATAAGCTACTTTCATTTTTTTCTTCAGATTTTATAACGAGCGTGGTTGGATATAACTCCCTGCAACTAAGATCGGAATTGGTTTTGAACACCCATATTTTAATTACTAGATAATTATGTCAATAACCCATAACTATAATTATGATCATGTGTTGTTCTCCTGAATGTTACGTGAGAGGACGGAGTGTAGTTTATTTGTACTGCTTGTAATGCTGCAAGATGTTCAGCAGACATTATTTTTCCACGAGTTTACGTTGATCAGCGAAGTTCAGCGAGCTGCACCAAATCTTGGTATTTTTTTGCTACATCAACCACTTTACGACAAGTGAAAATTATGTTGGTTAGGTTTGGTTAACTAGTATTAATAAATTAAAGGCATATAGACAGCTAAGTGATTTCGCCCAACGCCTGTGAAATATGTACTAGGCAATATATTCATATATTGAAAAATAGTATTAATGACTGTATAACTTTATTAAAGATTTACCATAATTTTTTTACCTTTATATTTGTCTAATGGGTATGAAACTCTTATAGTGTGATTTCTACTCATCCCTAGCAGGCTTATTTTAAGAAACTTATTCCTAGTTGACTTAGTTCTATATTTAATTTATAATTTCAGAAAACCATAACTTTAGTTAGTTTGAATTATACGCAGCCCATTCTAAATTTCATTATCATTTTAAATTGTTTTCATTTTATTATTTTTTTTACACTTCTCCTATTTCTCTAATGCTTTGGCCTGTGGGTTGTTAATTGAGTGATCAAAACAAACAAAGAAATGATTAATGGACAAATAACAATAAAAACATATCAACAGCAAAAATGTTCTCTCTGTATGGATAATGACCTAGAACCGTAAACTAAAACATACAAGCACACACAAATAAGTGTGGTATAATGAAAAGACGGCACATTCTAGATTTTTAAGAAAAAATTATAGAAGCGATGCGTTTTTATTTTTCCTCTGCTGGTCATGTCTTAATGACAAGTTTTGTCATACTTTCGTAGAATATTTACATTTGACCTACGGATTTCATAGACTATCGCTCTATTACGAAACGGAAAGCATTTTTATTTCCTTGATTGTATATA
The DNA here is from genome assembly GCA_039881145.1 of Druceiella hillmani. Lineage (NCBI taxonomy): Eukaryota > Metazoa > Arthropoda > Insecta > Lepidoptera > Hepialidae > Druceiella > Druceiella hillmani. The sequence continues at coordinate 12,769,625 of JAYKKI010000059.1, read as the reverse complement.
AGTAAATTAATTTTTTTCTGTTGATATTGTGCATACACGAGTTTATTGTATGCTCATAAGTGAATTTAGCTCATTAAGTGCACTACATACATGTCAGCAGGGTCACTGAAACTGAATTTCGGATTTCTAGCATTCACAGTTTTGATTAAAAGATTTCAAGCTACCCTTAAGATGAGTACCAGGTTATGATTTTTTTTTAAATTGTCCATAATGGTTGACTGTTATACTGGTTATACACCATTATTTCACTCGCTTAGAATTACTTTCATTTTTCTTTTCTTTGCCCCCATCCGCTCCGTTCACTAAACGACATCGTCGTTGTATAAGTGTCAGGGGTATACTAGAGGAGATACTCGAGATGATCAATCAATATATAAGTTGATCTGTCTGTAGCTTGCACAGTGCAAGTAGTGTTCCCTGACTTCTGTTTCATGTTTATCACCGCTCCGTCCCTATAAAATATAGCACAATACGCCTAGCCTATAATTTTCTGTAAATTATGGCCTTTCTAATACAACAAATAATTTTACAATTAGGATTTGTAATTCCAGAGATTACCACGAACAAACATACATACAATCTTTCACGATTTATATAGGTATTAGTATATATGTATTATTGTTAACAACGCGTAAGGTTGTTTAAAACTTTACTCGAAATAATTAATTAAAAAAATAAATAATTTGTTACAGTTTAATTTTCAATATTTTAAGAAAATATTTTTATAAAAAAAATTAACCGGCTTCAAATAACTATTGAATAAGAAGGGCACTGAAAAGTAAAAATAATGAAAATATGAGACTTAGTTGTAAGCTTTGCGGTACAATATCTTTTCCGAACATAAATAAATTTTCAAAATACTGCCACTGCTAGATTTTTTAAATCAATGCCACTTTGATGTTTCTCTCGTCTATGACATTCACAGTTGCATCTGATATTCTCTCTGAAATTCACGATATTACTCTCCTCTCTGACATTCACACTCATATACACAGATGAGTGTTACGTTTCACTTGGCACCGATTCCAAAAATCTCTAGCAGTAACAGTATTTTGCAAATTTAATTACGTTCGGAAACGATATTGTACCGCAAAGGTTCGGTATTGATATTATACTTTTCAGAGTGCTTTTTACTCGGTGGTTATTTAAGGCCGGTTAAATTTTTTTGTAAAATCGCTTTATTTTTCCATTTTTAGTGTTTACGATATTCTGTTACTCAGAATTTTACGAAATTACGGTAAATTCAATATCAATAATACCTCATTTATGAAATTGAAATAGACATTTGTAGCATTTAATGAACCTATATACGCACATATGGATATATAAATCACATCGCCTCATTTAGCTTCACCGCAGACAGTGCTTGCAGCTTATATAACTTTACATACAACGTATCCGCGTACTAATATTTTATTTGTTATTTGTATTTGTATATACCTGTATTCTAAGCAGATCCTCAATTCTCAAAATCTAAGTAGGCAGTACCTCAGCAGCGTCAAGGCTGAGGGGCTGGAACCTGAACTTTAGTGGCAGGGTCTCTACTTTAGACCCACAATACTAATTTAAAAATAGCAGGTATTAAACTTTCATGGTTTATGCAGGCAGTTTCCTTGCAGCGTCAGGATTTATGGATCAAAGGTTGAAATTATATTGTATTATTATACCAGTATATACTTACCTACCGATTTACCCAATGTTTTCTTGCTACATCCAGACAAGTTAAACGAGTTCAAACTTGATGAATTTAAAAAGATTCACCCAAATTGGTTGAGCCCGTATCATTCAAACAGGATTACTTTTGGGAAATTCTATGGTATATCTTTAAAAAATTTCAATAATCAGATTTTTACCAAATTTTCATGACTATTCTCCGCAGTAGAACTGATTTTGAGGCTGTTCTGGAGGAAATGAAGAGCATCGACAAGATCTAGGCGAAGCAATTTGTGATGCACAGAACCGATCAGCGTGGTTAAGCACCGTGGATGCCCTTTACTCCATCAAGGGATACACGATATGAAGAGGCAGAAAAGATTCATTAATATAGTTTTCATGCGATGGTTTCTGATGTTAAATATATGAATTATTTACTAAATTAACATACAAATATACTTTTTGCTAACTGAATAGCAGCTATTTTATGTGAATAATTTTTTTTTTCTTTTAGCATCTTGTTTTTGTTTTAACAAATTAAATGTACCATCGCTTTTTACTGATTTTGATCTTCGATATCAAAAAGAAAAATTGAATGCATATTTTTTTATTCCATTAAGATTCCGGAATTCCAAGAAAAATGTCTGTGACAGACAAACACCTATTGAGTGATTTTATTAGTTTTCAGTTTTACCAATTTTGCTGGTGAGAGGGTTCATTGATGTGGGGAAGATGAACGATGAGATGAGAGACCTTTCATTATTTTGAAAGTAATTTTTTTGGCCAATGTGAAAAACCCCTACCATTTCTGAGATAATCGCCTTTATATTTCGATATTTAAAAAAATCCAATTTTTTGTTGCATTTATTATATCAAATCCTATTATTTAACGGAAAATACAGTTTTTAAAAGTATCTTTTCAAAATTAATTATAGCTAACGAAACTCGCAAAGTGCTGTTTGATGGCTTTTAAAGGAAAATATTAGAAAATCCTTTTCAAAATTTAGTATAGCTTATAAGATAGACAAGGAAAGGGTTTAACTGATATAGGAAAATATAAGTTAAACTCTTTTTAAAATCAATTTTAGCTGATAAGATTAACTAGCGATTCGCAGTGTTGTTAGACGTCCTTTCAAGGAAATTATCATAAAACTCCTTTTCAAAATTAATGATTGCTGACAAGTTCGACTAACGACTCGCAAAGTGCTGTTTAATGTCTTTTCACGGAAAATATCAGCAAAACCCTTTTCAAAATCAATTATACCTGATAAAATCGACTAGGGATTCGCAAAGTGTTGTCTAATATCTTTTCAAGGAAAATATTAAAAAATCCCTTTTCAAAATTGATTATAGGTGATAATATCGACTAGCGATTCGCAGTATATACTGATGTCTTTTCTATAATTTTGAATATAGGTGTGATACTTCAAATAATTCTGAAGAAGAAAAAGCAAAAAAATAGTTTTGTAAAAAAACATTTAAAATAATGCTTTTATTTTTCTTTCTTATTATTTTTCAGAATGATGGGACAAATCGTTAATAAACCTGTGAAAATATTTCGTAAGGAATAATATATATATATATATATATATATATATATATATATATACATATATCTATATATATATATATATACATATATAAATATATACATATATATATATATATATATATATATATATAAATAATTTTAAATATATACATGACAAAAGAATAGCAATGTATAATGTCCAAAGCTGCTTGAATTAAAAAAACATTTACGAATCTTGTATCTCGATACTCTAATCGGATTAACTTCTGTTAAGAACCTTATTTTTTTTAAATTTAAACTTCAAATCACTTCACTTATTTTGTATTAATAACGAATGTTAACTACGAAGCCGATTTAATACAAAGTGTCAGAGATAACAGGTTGTACGGACACGTGCGGAGGAATGCCGGCACCGCGACCGACGAACCTCTGCGCGAACGTTTGGTCCGATGATATCGCTGAGTAGTGAGCGCGCGCGTGCGACCGCTCCAGGAATGCGATCGGAAGATATCACCATCTTACGAGACTACTGACTAAATTATTACTTATTATTGCGGATAGACATTTTTGTATAAAATAGATAAGGTATGGAAATAGCCGAGATATTGAAGATTTTACTTGGGGGATCCAACGACCTTCAAGAAGGGGAAAGTAAGAATGTTGTAATCAGGATGCCGTATAATACGGGGGTAATTTTAACATAATATCGCTGTTTAAAATCTGTCAAGTACAAGTAAAACTTGTATTACGAGTTTCTGTACCCATTTAGGTACTTGTAAACATTGAAGGATACATAGTATTTTGGTAAAACTATTTAAAAATATTAATTTTTAACAACATAAATATATATATATATATACATATATATATATATATATATATATATATATATATATATATATATATATATATATATCTACTATCTCTTTCACATGCTTAAAAATATTGTCCATAATTAAAAAATATAATATATTGGGATGGCTAATAGGTTTTTAGCCCCGAGTTTAGTCAACAATATTTATTAAAAAATTTTAATGTTACAATAAATTTAATTTATGTATGCATCATTATTATCTAGTACTTATCTCTATCTAGTTGGCAATAACAATGTGCCTTTCTTCTAAAATTCCTGTGATTTTTATTCAAAAAACTGTGCGAAGTCGTTTTGGAGATCTTCTTCAACTTCGAATTTTTTTCACGTAAATGGTTAGTTAGAGCCCTGAATCAGAGGGAATATGGTGGATAAATTACTAGAACCCAGCAATATTTATGTACCAATTTGATAACGCTTCTCTAATTTATCACGAGTACGTTTTGCAACATGTGGTCTAGCATTATCGTGTACAAAAAATCATCCATCGACATCCTGTTGACTACTCAATTTGTTAGCTAATCGGTCCAATTGTTCACAGTAAATATCTGCATTAATTGTAGATCCCTCTGGATGTAACTCGCAATGAATAATGCCGTTGACATTCCACCAACAATTGAGCATCACCTTTTTGGCACTTATTTCAGGTTTGGATACTGAAACTCTCGTTTCTCCCACACCCAGCCATTGACGTTTATATGTATGGTTTAACGTATGAAACCCACTTCTCATCGCCAGTTACTAACTGATTCAGCCAATCGAAGTTTCGTTTCAATGTCAATAACTGTTGATAAGTATCAATTCTGCACTGAAGGTGATATGATGACAACTCATGGGGTCAAAACACGCCGTATTTTGAAACTATTCCCAATTCGCGCAAGCAAATGTGTTTCTATTATGTCATGACTGCAGTGTAGCTCATCTGTTAATTGACGAGTCATCCATCGAGGATTCTCCTCAATAGGTCGTAATCGTTGAACGTCCAATTCAACAGGACGTCCGGTACGGGGTTCGCCCTCAAGATCGTAGTATAGATTAAATATAGATTTAATATGTGTATATATATATATAGATTTAATATGGGTATAGATTAAATAATTGCTAAAGTTTTTCTTTAATATTCTAATCAGGTTCTACCAATTCTATTTTTTTCACGATTTTTGGTTCAGTATTCTGTATTTCGTATATTTTTAGAATGTCTTTTTAAATATGCGATATACTATTAGGAAAAAAAATTTGTATTTTTGTACTACTCATAACAAACCCTTTCTAATTACACTTTATATTATATATAATAATTTAAAGAAGAAATGAGTACTTTGTTATCCTACTTTTTAATTCATATGTAAATATTTTAAAAAAGTTAGTATGAAATATGTGGTAGTAAAAAAATTTACGTCGCATAATTTCTGACAAAATCTACTCTGACATACACGTAAATGACCTTATAGGGGTTCCGTTTTTACTTAGAGGCAGTTTAACAACTCCTTAATTGCAATTTTAATGACAATTTTACAAAGAGGAAAGTTTTTTTTATGATTTACACATAAACAGTTTATTCGATTGACGTGAAACTTTCACCAGCATATAATCTGTAGTCTCATTTTAGTATAATTAAAAATTTAGGAGGGCATTTTTGAGTGAAAATTTATACCGTTTTAGCTACATTCAAATAATATCTGACGACATTAGAAACAAATTAAAATTATACAAAAAGTTCGCTGCATATTTTTGTTTATTGAAGATTGTTTGTAAACTTTTTATGTTTCAGGATTGAGTCCTAGAGTATTTGTACTCGATTACAGAACCAAATACCAAAATAAATAACTATATATTTGGGAATATGCTTAATAACGCAATCGCAAATAATTATTAAAAAGATGATTAATACAAAATGAATTCACGGTCGTGTTATTGCCTGTGCAAAGCCGGGAACGGCAGTTAAAGTCTATAAGATGTTCGATGCATATTATTATTTATTGAAGGTTGTAACTTTTTTAAGTTTCAAGATAGAGTTATAGAGTATTTCCACTTGATCACAGCACAGAATAAATAACTAAACCGCTGAGAATATCCTTAATAATGCAATCGCAAATAAGTATTAAAAAGGTGATTAAAACCAAATGAACTCACGGCCATGTTTATCCTGCAAAGCCGGAATCGTCAGTTAATATATTATAATTAAAAAGCATTTTAAGTATATTCTGGTATATAGTTTCATCCAGAATCCGTAATCCTTTCTCATTATCTTTAAAAGTATTAAATTATGAAATGTATTTTTAATTCGCTCTTAGGTAGATATAATTTTAAAAATTATTGTTGGAAATAAAATTTGCACTTAGTTACTAATGTGAAAGTACTTAAATCGGTTAACGTATCAGTTGGTTGCATAGTTTGACGGTGATCAACAGTATGCAGCTAAGAGTGAAATGATTTTGTGTCGTACGTAAAACTGTTGTATGCATAATCACGTAAATGCTCTTTACAAAGTCGCTTAAGGTTTTTGTTATCCGCGACGTTAGTAGCGTAGTTAATGCAAAACATAGTTGTGTTTCACAATTAAATGAAACTACGTGATGTAGTATTATTTCTACTTTCTTTAATTTCTTTACCACGACTTAGGTTTCGTTGTATTACAACATCTTCAGGTGGGATATTAGCAAAGATTGTGGACCTAGGTCGTGGTAAAGAAATTAAAGAAAGTAGAAATAATACTACATCACGTAGTTTCATTTAATTGTGAATAATGAATTTCTACAAAATTAACGCCAAATGTATTCAATAGTTGTTTTTATCTAGATATTCTTTCTGTGGGTTACAAGTAGATTCTTACTTAGTTAACCATACTTTATTATGAGCTTTAAACCCGCTGTGACAGTTTCCACAATTTCTTTTCATCAATTATTAAGTCCGCACACTCGTATTTTCAAGTCCCTTAGGGAATATAAATGATAAAAGGTAGATTTGATCTTATATAAGGCCCTAAAATTATCCCAAATCAACTTCAATATTGAAATTAAAGAATGAAAGGAAAGGAAGAAAAAAGATGATTTTCCCAGAAAATCATTTTTTTGTAAAGCTAGTGGGTTTCTACATAAACATAAAGATCAGATGGTATATCGACTCTGAAGGTTATGACGTATAATTGCCCATGAGAAGCAATCGTTTTCTAAATTCAAACCGCACACTTGCAAAGATTGCCCCTTGCGATTTTATGTAGTCATAGCGGATGCAAGGAGTATTGGAAATTGGAGTGGTTTGAACACGAACGCCATGTCGGTCGGAATGAGTGGTATTCGCGGAAGAGTAGTACGTCTTCATCTTTATGGGTTCCAACCAGAATTGTTGCTTCAATTATATTGTTCATCAATATTTTAACTACTAATCGTGTCCCGTTGCGTAACTTTGTCTGATTGATGTTTCGGAGTAAATATAATTGGCACTCCTATTTTCAAATTCAGAATGTGTGATGGTAATCCGGAAATATAGAGAAATCCGGAAATATAAAGAAATTTCATTGGAAAATTCACTACTTCACTTTGATTGGTTACGGAGTCAATGGATTTGTATGTCACTCTTTCACCTGTGATTCTGTTTAAAATGATGTTGTTAATGTCGTATACATCGACATTTTTAGCTACTATAATGGCTCTTCCACTTAAACATTTATGATTTCGATAATTTGTTTCTTTAACTCTTATTTTTAATTCACGATATTGCAAAAACGAGATGAAAAAAAGTAATAAAAATAATAACAAAATTTCAAGTCAATCGACCGACTACTTTTCGAGTTATGCAGGCTGAATTTTGTATATAAAGTGAGTAATGTTTTCGTCAGGAATCCGAAAAAATACCAATCACTCATATATTTGGACAATCCCATAATCTGCATACGAGCCATCCATATATAATTCTTAAAAAATTCATGGTCAATGTTTTTTTGATGGCATTTTTTAATTATTTGTCCACAAACTCAACACAACTTCAAAAGAAACAAATGTCCTTTATTTGTATCTTATTCTCCACATCTTTCATTATTTTCTTCATCTTCTAGTTGATCGTTGAAAGTCAATAATTGATTGAAAGGTATTATTTTTGGAGACTGCTTAAATCTTGAAGTGTGCGTTTTGTTAAAATCGCAGTAAATAAATATTGTTCTAAACTTAAATGCTTATAAAAATATTTATTTATTTACTTGTAGTTTATTAAATTTGTAAACAGAAAAGTTAATTTCTAACCACTCTGTACATAAATATTTTAAGCACACTTACAGCTAGCGGCATGCAATAGGCGTAAAATATTCCCACTCTGATTACACGGCAGCAGACAGGTGTTCGACAGGGCTATCGGGTCGCCATTAGGAGGCCCATCGTGTCGCATCGACACCTCACGCGTTACGCGGCGCGCGACCGCTCGTTCGTTACAATCGTTAACATGCATTTAAATGCACTCCGGGCGACGGAGGTAGCGAACGGAGATGCATTCGAACGCATGCGAGCGATGGCTTGAGATATACGAAATGTAAAATACGAAAGACATTCGAATTTCGAATTCGAATTTCGAAAACGTTTTTGAATGCAGATCGGTTCGACTTAATTGGATAGGCGTTTGTGGCGATTGCGACGGTGGGCGTTTTGTCGAAGCAACTCGATAACGTGGTCACGTTATGAGTCACGTAAAACGATTTATGTAAAGAGATACAGTACGAGTGATTTCAAAAATTCAATCAGGCGTGTGTCGGAATACGTAAAGATAAAATTTCGTAATAATTCTATAACACAGACTTATTAATGCGATATGGTCAGAATAATTTTAAGTTAACGTTCTCACTAAACATTACTTTCAAGACTTTTTAACATTTGACAGTTTTATTTAAAAAAATCTCTCTAGTATGAGTAAAACTCGCACTATGAAGACTCCGTACATTTAAGCCCTTATGATAATTTGAGTGTGTGTAATATTTCTACAAAACTATTTTTAAATATTAGTTTTTCACAACGTAAATATATTGCCTACAATATTCTAACAGGCACATGAACATGGAGCATATATTATAAAAGCTACAAAATCTGGGAACCCACCTAAAATCTATTTTCGGGATGTTTTCCAGATCATGTAGTCATGTTTGGAAATTTGAGAACGGGTGGGGGGTGGAGGGATTTCGTATACGTCTTTAAAGCTTAATATTTCGTAAGCGGTACTAAAAAATAAAAAGTGGCAAATGGAACTAAAACTTCGTTTTAAGAGGACTTTCTAACGACGTGCTATACAAAGAAGTACGCTAAATTTTCTATTCAGTAAAATACGTTAAATTTCTGTTTAATGGAGTACTAAATTTTCCATTCAATGAGGTGCTCTAAACTTTCTATTCAATGAGACACGCTTAATGTTTTATTCAATGGGGTACGCTATTTTCTATTTAATGGAGTACGCTATATTTTCCATACAATAGGGTACATTAAATTTTCTATTTACGCTATATTTTTTATTTTATAGGGTACGCTATATTTTCCATAAAATGAGATACACAATTTTTTTATTTAAACGGGTACGTTAAAATTTTTATTCAATGGAATACGCTAAGTTTTCTATTCAATGGAGTATATACCATTTTCTGTTCATTTAAGTACGTTTAATTCTCTATTCAGTGGAGTAAGCTACGTTTTCTATTCATTGGGGTACGCTAAATTTTCTATTCAATAGGGTATGCTAATTTTTCTATTGAAACTACTACTATTGAAATGCCCCTCACACGATGGGACACGTGAAATATTTATCTCCACTTCGAATCTGTGAGAAAATATATTAAAATAAATGGTTTTTACTAATATGCATACTAACTGAAGTATCCATTTGCAGTTTTATTTATCTCTAAAATAGAATAGAATAGAAGTATCAATTTATCTCTAAAATATATGCGCGTATATCTAAGATCATAACAATTTTGAGACTATAATTAATTAATACAAGTATGGACTTAAAAAGTCTATAATATAAGTTCGAGACCTTAAAACTAGTACGTTAAAAACGGTTAGAAGTTTTGAAGAAATTATCATTAGTAATTAAAAACCTAAATTAAATTAATTTTATATTAAATAAAAATATCGAATTAAAAATGTTGTTTAAAATATTAATAGCAATCGAAATAATTATTTTAATTGGCATTTAGATTTTTGCAAGAAATTATTGTAGCTTTATTAATATATTTTTCCACTTCCGGTGGATAAAATATATCAAATCGCACAATATAAATCGATGTTAGTTATGTACACCAAGATTCAAGTATATTTTCTTCTAGCAAAGACCTGAGATAATAACGAACGGCTCGTTTTAATTGATCACAAGTACAGGTCCAATTACAATGTATTATCCAAGAGGAAGTAATGATAGCTTTTCATCCGGGCCGTCAGGTTTTTGAAATGGCCATTGGCAGGAAATCCACGTCATTCTGCGAGATCCGGTCACGCTTGTCTATGATTGGTTCTGAGTACTTTTTATTAATTATAGTCTTCGATGCAGAAGTTTTCAAATTACTTTTTATCTAAAAGTTACTATTTTTTCCTATATATGAGAATAATAATATATTTAGTATTTATTCCGACATAATATAATTTAGTATTTCCGATACTAAATTATATTGGCGAGGTAGAAATTACAGCTGTCTTTACTTAGGATAAGTGATGCATTTATAAATAGTTTCTATATAAAGACATTGCCAAATTACATTTTTTGCTAAAAATACCATTCAAAAAGTACTTCGGATATACTTGGCTTTTCTATATATAGAAAAGCCAGGTATGTAAAATAATCTTAAGTTTTTTAAATGTACGTTCATTCAAAACTTCAAAACTTATCTAAAATGTATTCTTAATTCTCAACATTGTATACAGTTAGTTACCGTTTTTAAAGATGCTTTAAACTTTTTTAAGATTTTTTTATTCTCGATTTATTGCGCAATCCAGCAGCATGCACTGTTAATAAATATTAATAAAAGTATTATATTTTAGGACAAGAAATATAAAGAATGCCTTGAAGTTTTCAGAAATAACTCCTACGTCACATATACTTGAGACTAAATATCTGGATTTAAAGTAAACCGGACAAAGGATATACTCCGGAAAGTTGAAAAGATACCTATTACAAAATACGCAGTTTTCTGTCTCTTTTATAGTGACTCAACTACTATAAGAGGAAAAGAAATAAAATGATTACGGACGTATGCAGGCCATTCCTTTCATTGCATAAATCCCTTCTTAGGAAAGAAGGAAACAAAAAACTTTTCACGTAATAGGCTCATATTTGTAACATGCATACTCTTGTACAAGCTAGTATCTCATGTACGTTGTGCTTGTTTCATATTATTTATTTTCTCGTCTATCTAAACTCCATTGAGTATCGATATTATGCTTATTTATTGTCTCTAAAGGCCCGTCACAAAATATTTTTTTAAGAATAGAACAATAACCATTCGATTTTATTTTTTCAATTTTAATTTAGCTTCATTCAAATAAGTGAATTATCAAAATATGAGAAATACCGGTATGTAACAAGAAAAAAATATTGAATAATTTATGACTATTGCGTGCCGCATACGGCGTAGTATTTTGTGGCACACATAAGTATGTATTCTTTTTACATATTACAAAAAGGATCACTCCGTATAAAGATACTGATATCGTACGTACATCCCCAATTGAGTAAGTGACAGATAATGCAGAGATGTGTTCATGATAGCTAAAATTTAAATGTAACGAATACACAACTTTTGAAGATGGTCCAATATATTTGAGTCATTTTCTAAGATATCCAAATAGCCATAAATCTATAACAAAACAAAGGCAATAAACATGTCGATATTTAGATTTCATTAAGAGATTAAAATGGCCATGTTTTATTTCACTCATCCCAGTTTGGTTCGGTTTGAGTCATCACGATGCTCCATTTGAACTTAAAGAAGATTTCTTTGTTATTGTAATTTATAAATTTGATAAAATGTACTCATGAAATATAGCAATTTCCAACGATGTTAAACAATGAATTATTCAAATCATGTTTGAAATCTGTACTTACATTGCATTGGGTTTAGGTTGGTATCAGCTATAATGAATGATGCAAAAATTACTGCTCAGCTGGCTATCAGCAGACAATGCTACTATTTTAGAATTCTACTTCAAATTAAAACTAGAATTTTATCGCAAATTGATATCTAAAAAAAATTGGAAGCCGTGAACAGAATGTTCACTTAAAAGTTTAAATTAAACTTTAAAGGTGAAACATTCTTTATTATTTCAAAACGAGCGTATGTATATATAGATAACATGAAGTCTAGACAAAATTAAAACAATTAAAGGAATGATTGCATTTACCGTTGAGATCAACGAGTCGTTAAGGCCAGATCCATTTTGGGAAGCACTTGTCGCTGAATGTTAAAACTGACAAGGTTGCGGACAGCAACCAGTATCTGCCATGCATACTCAATGCATGTTGTGAAAGCCTATTAAACTGTCAAGCTATTACTCACGTCAGCTGGTTCGTGTTGGAGGCTAAGATTATACTTTAAAATATATTGCTGTAACATGAAAGAGGGTGATTTGAATAAATAATTTGTCTACGTTTAATATTATTACTCTAGTTTTGTCGCTTGCACTGTTGACTATTTCATTTTACACATCCGTTTTAAGTGTGACTTCCTTAAATGCTCTCATCTTTCTTTGCATATTTACAGGGTTTTAAGCCAAAATTTAAATATTATTTATAAAGATGTCCGCTGGAAACACATTGCTATAGCATTGAAAGAGGGTGATTTGAATAAATAATTTGTCTACGTTTAATAGTATTACTCTAGTTGTGTCGCATGCACTGTTGACTATTTCATTTGATACATTCGTTTTAAGTGTGACTTCCTTAAATGCTCTCATCTTTCTTTGCATATTTACAGGGTTTTTAAGACAATATTTAAATATTATTTGTAAAGATGTCCGGTGGAAACACATTGCTATAACATTGAAAGAGGGTGATTTGAATAAATAATTTGTCTACGTTTAATAGTATTTCTCTAGTTGTGTCGCATGCACTGTTGACTATATCATTTGATACATTCGTTTTAAGTGTGACTTCCTTAAATGCTCTCATCTTTCTTTGCATATTTACAATATTTTAAGACAATATTTGAACATTATTTATAAAGATGTCCGGTGGAAACATATTGCTATAACATTGAAAGAGGGTGATTTGAATAAATAATTTGTCTACGTTTAATAGTATTACTCTAGTTGTGTCGCATGCACTGTTGACTATATCATTTGATACATTCGTTTTAAGTGTGACTTCCTTAAATGCTCTCATCTTTTTTGCATATTTACAGGGTTTTAAGAGGACGTTTAAATATTATTTATAAAGATGTCCAGTGGAAACATATTGCTGTAACATTGAAAGAGGGTGATTTGAATAAATAATTTGTCTACGTTTAATATTATTACTCTAGTTGTGTCGCATGCACTGTTGACTATATCATTTGATACATTCGTTTTAAGTGTGACTTCCTTAAATGCTTTCATCTTTCTTTGCATATTTACAGGGTTTTAAGATGACGTTTAAATATTATTTATGAAGGTGTCCAGTGGAAACTTTTTATTTTTTTACTATTGCTACTGTCGTATTAGCGAGGAAGGGGGGGGGGAGAGGAGCACACCGGCGGTATTGTTTGACACGTGATCGTTACTGATTAGTTTGTAGCCATGGGTCATTGGAAAGAAGTGCACTGCGCTCTTGTGAACTTTTTGTGGATTGGTGGTTTTGTGGTAAAGTGTGACGAATTATTAGTTTGAGCGCGTCGACCTTTTTGTCCTCATACCCACATTCGTCGTTTAAGTGATCGTCTGAGCGCACAACCAATCTAGTTATGGATACAGATATTTAGACGACACGGGAGAAGTTAACATATCATCTCCAGAACCATCAATGTCAGCAGTGACGCCGGCACACGTGGCCCAGGTGCGACAAGAAATTATTGCGAATCCAAGAAAATCTGTAAGGAAGGCATAAAAAGTCAACAGAGCATGTGATTTCGAGAATTAAATATAAATTTCATATCTGCAAAGCGTAAATCGTCCAAAAAGTGAATGACGTCTTTGAGAGAGAGGTACGTCCGAACGATGTTTAACATTTTCGAATCCTGAGAACACTTGAAAACATGCTTTTTAGGATGAGGTATATTTTCATATTGGAGGCCATGTGAATATGCATTACTGGAACTCCCGTAGTCCAAAAGAACGCCATGAAATATTTATACTACCCTAAAACGAAGGTTTTGTGCGAAATTTCTACATAAGGATAAATTGGTCTTTATTTTTTTTAACCTGGGGAAACTGTCACTTCTAAGGCTTACTGCCGCATGATAGATAACTTTTTTGTATAGAAATTGCAAGTATTTTCCAGGTAAAATAACGAGATGTAATTTAAACAAGATGGAGCAACTCCACACATTACTGAGGTCTCGATAGCAAAGCGGGGGAAATTTTTCCTAGAAAACTGATCAGCATGTATAGGAAAATATCCCGGCCACCTCGACCGTCAGATTTATTTACTTGTGCAGACGTATCACATATAACCTCCGCACTATACAAAATCTGCAAAAAATATCCGTCGTTAAGTGCCACCATCGTTTCAGAGCTTTATTCACGCGTAGGTACTTCACAATGTGAAGGTTAGCATGCGGGAGTGTATTGCAAGAAATGGACGTTATTTAGAGATCCCTGCTGAATTTTAAAAAGATAATAAATGTACAAAACGTATTTTTTGTTTCTAATTTAAATTCAATTTAAAAAAAAACACCTGAACACACTTTACATACAAGTTTTAAAGTTCGGTCATTTTCAATAATATATCCATTTAAATATTCTTTCATTACTAATTATCAAGTAGATAAAAAAATGAAGATTAGTTCGCTGCACTAAGCTCAAATTAGTACAACAAGTATTTATAGATTAGAATTAAAGAATCGTAGTAATTTATTTTACGACTGTGGCAGCCTGTTGAGGAAGATTGACCAATGATATATGTTGTACCAATGATATATGTTGTACCAATGATATATGTTGTTGTTTAAAGTGTTTAGGTACCACTCAATAACGAAAAATATTTTCTATTCTTGTCTACCTGTACTTGCGTCACCAAAGTGCTATGTTTTTATGATGTTAATAACAAAGTGTCAAGAGATATAATTTATTTAACGATAAGAGTTTTTCCCATTATTTTTTTTCCATTGCTATTGTTCGTCTCTATAAGATAATAAATATTAGAAGTAATAGCTATCGGATGGTAGTTTGGATTGTATGCGTCGCGTAAAAAGAATTTGCAGTTATAGGTATCTGTGGTTAACCTTCAATTAAATTTTTACCACAGATAAGCGTTACATTCAGTTATTTTATTACATTATTCTATTTTTTAAATTTTAAATTGAAGTTATTACTTTTCACAGTTTTATATCTTTTTATCGAGAGATAGCTTATTTTCTAAACAAATGCAGAGTTGAATATTTAATATATTTGGCGTTAATTTTGTAAAAATTGTGATGTAGTAGAAATTGTGAACGTGATGTAGTATTATTTCTACTTTATTTAAATTCTCTACCATGGACTAGCTTTCGTTGTATTACAACAACTTTAGGTGAGCAATTTAGCAAACATTTAATTTTAATTTAATTTTTTAGCAAAAATTAGCAAAAATTTGTCTGCCGTTTTTAACTGCCCACCTGAAGATGTTGTAATACAACGAAACCTAGGTCGTGATAAAGAATTTAAATAAAGTAGAAATAATGCTACATCACGTGGTTTCCTTTAATTTTGGAAGACAGCGTTGACAAATTTCTAAATCTTCATATATTGCTTCTGTTGGCAGATTGTGGTAATAGTCATGTTCTAAATGTTATGTGACAAAGATGGAAATACCATGCAGATTGTTTGTTGGGGTACAAATAGGCTACTACTCATAATTACAAAATTCTTGCTCACAGTAAGCAAAACGTATTCATAGATAAATTATATGGATATATAATGCTTCTTAGTTCAAATTCAATTTGAAATCTTTCGTCTGGCTATTTAAAAAATGCTATTTGCTAATAACAGTATGAGTACTTGGAACAAACAAAACTTGCAAATCACGAGTCTTGGTTGATCATAACTAATTAGACGTTGATATAAATTCAGTGGTTACATTCGTCTTTTGCTTTGGTCACTGAATTTACTTTTTAATTTTTTGAACAATAATGAAACGTGTCTTAGCACATAAGTAACAGATTTAGAAAAAGAAGTTTTAGCACATAAGTAACAGATTTAGAAAAAGAAGTTTTAGCACATAAGTAACAGATTTAGAAAAAAGTAGAATTTCAGTGTTTTTTTTTTCAATAAATGCAAACCATTTTTAAATGTTAAAGTAGGACTTTACTGTACATGGTACCAAATTGTGGCAAAAATTAAATGCTCCAATTCAAGCAACGTCATCGATTCTATGTTTTCAAAAGTTGTATGAAAATTTTACTCTCATCTGATTCCCTGTCACTATACTGTCTTTTCTCTGATGTCTTAACAGTATAATATACTGATGTTCTCTAATTACCTTACACTATTATTTCTTCTCTGATTCTGTATCATTTTATTATTTCTAATCTGATTTCCTATCACTGTATTATTTCGTCTCTGATGCCCAATCATTATATTATTTCTTCTTTGATTCCGTATCATTATATTATTTGTTATCTGATTCCCTGTCACTATACTGTCTTTTCTCTGATGTCTTATCAGTATAATATACTGATGTTCTCTAATTACCTTACACTATTATTTCTTCTCTGATTCTGTATCATTTTATTATTTCTAATCTGATTTCCTATCACTGTATTATTTCTTCTCTGATACCCAATCATTATATTATTTCTTCTTTGATTCCGTATCATTATATTATTTGTTATCTGATTCCCAGTCACTATACTGTCTTTTCTCTGATGTCTTATCAGTATAATATACTGATGTTCTCTAATTACCTTACACTATTATTTCTTCACTGATTCTGTATCATTTTATTATTTCTAATCTGATTTCCTATCACTGTATTATTTCTTCTCTGATGCCCAATCATTATATTATTTCTTCTTTGATTCCGTATCATTATATTATTTGTTATCTGATTCCCTGTCACTATACTGTCTTTTCTCTGATGTCTTATCAGTATAATATACTGATGTTCTCTAATTACCTTACACTATTATTTCTTCTCTGATTCTGTATCATTTTATTATTTCTAATCTGATTTCCTATCACTGTATTATTTCTTCTCTGATGCCCAATCATTATATTATTTCTTCTTTGATTCCGTATCATTATATTATTTGTTATCTGATTCCCTGTCACTATACTGTCTTTTCTCTGATGTCTTATCAGTATAATATACCGATGTTCTCTAATTACCTTGCACTATTATTTCTTCTCTGATTCTGTATCATTTTATTATTTCTAATCTGATTTCCTATCACTGTATTATTTCTTCTCTGATGCTCAATCATTATATTATATCTTCTTTGATTCCGTATCATTATATTATTTGTTATCTGATTCCCTGTCACTATAATATTTTTTCTCTGATGTTCTATCAGTATATTATTTATTCTTTAATTCCCCCATCACTATACAATTTCTTATCTGATTTTCTATGGCTATACTATCCGGTTATATTTCTCTTCCATGTTAATACTTTAATGTTTATTAATTTAACGACATTGTAAAATATATTGATTTTTCTCGTTTTCCACTGACTCTCAGTTGTAGATTTCCAGTTACGACACTAAGTTCTCGATATAAATGTACTGATTTAGTCGACCGGAGGAATGTGGAAAGTTCATCTAATATAGATTATATTACATGAAAAAATATATACTTTGGATGTTAAAATAAAATCTAGGCAAATGTGTATTGAAACACGCCTAAAGTAAGGCCCGTAATCATCTAAATATCTTTGAATTGTTGTTACAAATTAACTTAAAAAATTTTATTTGAAAGATATGAATACCTCGAATTTTATTTTTTTTAATCCACGGTTGAAGATAATGGATGACGACAAACGACGCAATGCGTGTCATTTTGAAGATGAATATCTAATAAATGGGTTTAAAACTTATAAAATGGTTTAAATCTCAGTTTCATTTTCAATGACATTACAATTTTATGAAATATTTTGTTACATGTTAATAGGGTTCCAATCTGAAACATTTAATTGCAAATTTTTTTAGTTGTTGAAAAGTCTAAAAACTATGAGACAATAGACAAACAGACACGATGAATTTCATCGTGTCTGTTTGCCTATTGTCTCATAGTTTTTAGACTTAAAGGTTTCTCGTCCAAATACGGAATTCTACTAAAAAGTGAGTGGTTTCAAACTTTTGGAATTTAGTATATCTTGTATAGATATACTATACTTGTATCGATATAGATGTACTATATTTAAAGTATATTTTTATGCTTGAAGCATATTAATAAACGAATAAATAAATAAAAATCTGGCCTGTTTAGGACAATAATGTGGAAGTAAAAACTTTGGCAAACAATATAACCGTACTTTGTATGTTGGAAACTTTTAAAACGAAAATTAAAAAATAAAAATAACATACGCGTACTACATTAAATTATACTAAAATAAAATATTATACAAAAATGGAATGTAAGTCTTGAAAGGATGCACTCCGTGTTAGATAGTAAACTCGCTCGGACGATGCTGAAGGGAGTCGAATTTACCAAAACGATGCAGTGCACATTCAATTGATCACATTTCATCATTTTTGAATTTGGAATTCGCTTAGCCGATGCCGAAGTTACCCGATTCAACGTCACCGACCCAAACGTGATGCGTCAACGACCCGAGCGTGACGGCTCACTTTCTATCACTGCTCAAAAAAAGTACGCAGGTGAGCGTAAAGAAGTTTTCATTTCAAGAAAATTATTTGATATTTCTTCTTTCCAGATTAAGCAAAGCTCGTTCAATCTTTTCCTCTATTAAGGAGTTTTGAGAGATAAATAGAGAGAACCCGTGTTGATTTTGTCACTATTGTAAATAAATTCTTTATTGTAAATAAATGGTAAATAAATAAATATAGAGACTGATTAAAATTAACGGATTATTAAAAAAATATTTTTAATAAGGTATTACTCGCTGTAGAAATAGTTATTAACTTTGAAGTAAATCGAAACTCAAGCTAAAATAAAGTTAGAGTGATACCTTGATGTTTTATACATTTAAATCTTCTTTTAAATATGAATATCCTATGAGTAAATCAAAATCGGTGCAGTAGTTTTTCAGAAAATTGCGATCATACTCACCTATTTAGGTGCATACGGATGAAAGAGACAATCTCATTTTCAGAAGTCGGTTAAAAATAGCTAAGTATAATATATTTTAATATAGCAACCAAAAGCCTACACAGATGAATTAAAAGCCTAATTTGGTTCATAAATATATGCATACAATATTTTTGAGTTAACCTTTAACAGAACTGCTGGAAAACTCGAAAATATATTAATTCAATTTCCCTTTGATGTATTTGACAATCGACAAATAAATTTATCACGGTATACTCTTTTCCACTATTGACGTTACTTATCTTTCATACTTAAAGAGAAAAAAAACAATTCACATCACCCGTTCAAACAAATCTTCGCCGAACGAAGCCACTACCGTATCATAGATTACTGAATCGATTGATTACGTAATATTATTAAAATGCATGTAATGATTATAATAGACGTAACAAGTGATCCGTAGATGCAAGAGAGCGATGGGCAGGCTTCGTATCTACAGAGGCAGGTGTTGAGCGGAGACGTACCTACGTGGTTAACGTAGATACGGTGGGCTCTATTACGTGTACGCGGATGTATGTACGTGGTGCGTAGGTAGTAGGTAGTGTGTACAGGTTGATTTATTAACTAAGATACCATCTAAACCCGATAGGAAAGGGACAAAAGAAAGGGACCGTAGAAGGGTTTTAACGGAGAGGGAAGAAAACAATTGAGATTAGTTGGAAAACGTGTAATGGAATATTTGTAATTTCATGTGAATACGAGTGAATTTTTATATAAAATATGTCGGATATTCTATGTAATTTTCACTTAAAGAATTTTTTTTAATGGAGGTAGTTATCTCGGTGTTGCATGAGAAGGATCGCAAAACAAAGTGTATACACAATTAAAATCAGTTCGCTACGACAAGCTCAAATTCGTGCTGTACCATTGTTTGTAGACATCAATTTCAAGAAACACATCTTATTTCCTGACTGTAGATGTCCATTAAGAAAAAATCATTTGCACAGTTCCATTATATACCATTGGTATTCGCTGCATGTTTAAACTATTTAAGTACTTATTCAACAATGAAAACATGTTCTGTTCTTACTTCTCTTAAGAATTTTAATTGTGGACATGTATGATTGGGGACCTACTTGTACTTGGATCACCAGTAGTATGGGACGTCATGTTCACGTCTCCAAGTTTCATCTGTATTCCAAAAAAACTTAACGTCCCGCGTGAAGTTGGTTAATTTTCCATGTAAATTCTTTCATCGTCAAAAGGTTTTATTTTCTTTTACATTATGTATCTTGGCCATTGGCCATGTAACTTTGCACACATATTCATTAGCCATGAAAATACGTCGTGAATTGAAATATGACATTTGTACACAAAATGTAAAAATAAAATACTTTCAATAGATTTAGTTTAAAAATTAAGTAAACATTTTCAGAAAAGTGGTCAAGTAAAAATTTTCTTTCACAAAATCAGCTTCCAGCTATAATATTAACGTGGATATTTCGAAACCTAACCTGGAGTATATGATAGAAAAGTCAGCACTAATCATCGAATGGTCACCAAAAATAATGCCTAATTTAAAATATATCAGAAAATGCAATGTATAAAAAAATTTACATTAATATATACCTCCAGGTTAATAAATACCATATGCGCTATAGAGAATCTAAAAAGCAAAAATATGGTTTAACAAATTGGGAACTTAGGTAACGACAATTTATGAAATCTTGCATCTCGTCTCATCTGAAATAATAATGTCTTCAAATTTTGCAAGCAGTTTTAGTAAATGAGGATTTCATGTCAATTCATCATCACATTTACATGTAGAAGTCCAATTTTGTCATACGAGTACTTTCTTTTCTCATTATGCGATTAAAATAAATAAATATTTTTAAGCGTATGGACAATTTCCACTCAACTATATTTAATGAAGATATAAAAATGTATGAATGCAACAAGTGTTTAAATACAGTATGTGATAACTATGTGGGATGGTCCACATAGTTTTGCGTAGACTTGTAATTTAATTTTCCTTCTTTTTCTGTTTTTTGTTGTTTTTCTATATTCCTCGGATATGGCGAATGTTTCAATAATTGCGTAACACTAGCTTTATTAACCACGATAATCTTTTCTCTTAAAAACTGGAAAAACTTATATAAAAATTGACACACTTATGACAATATTACTAGTATTAATCTGGGAGGCATGTTGCCAAGAGGAAAAATGGGGAAAAATAGTTTTTAGTGACTAATTTCGGTATGAAGATTTAACAGATATGGAGGGTCTATATAAAAACTTTTCACATGTCCTTGTAGCAGCAATCATTCGAAATATAGCTGGGAAACTCAGAGGAAACATTCGCGGAAGCGATCACGACACCATTTTTTTTGTTAAGACTTCAACAAGCGTTTGTAAAAATGTCTGGAATTAAAGTTTATACGACTTTGTTCTGGCCACTCTTTATTATCAGGCTGTGCGAGAGCATTGTACATTTTGAACACCTGCTAAAACTGAACTGAATCCGAGCACTAAGTAACAAGTATACGAGACACGTTATCGAGTTCGGGGCGTACTTTGAACTGTGATTCACTGAATGATTGTTGGAGTATATTTACTCGTGTATTTTTAAGTAAATTTAGATATAAGCAGAGCACATTGATGGTGATTTATATATATATATATATATATATATATATATATATATATATATATTTCATTGTTTTAAATAATAATATTAAATCGACAATGGAAATTAAGCACTTCTGAAACACGATCAGTGAAACCCGATGATTTTGCTCGTGCTATGCCACATCGATACTGATGAGGAAAGAAACTTTTGGAGCTGACTAATTTCTTTGCCCGTAACTACTTCATTTATGCTATTTTTTGGTTTTAAAGAAAACAAATCGTAATTGCCTATTAATTTTGAAACTTGTAAGACTTCGACAAGTAAGTTCGTATCAGTTTTACGGAGAAAATCTAGTCATCGCGAACCCATTATTGTATTATTCATTGTTAATTAACTTTTTGTGACACTTTATAAAATCGAAATATTACCCGCAATGAACACATCATACACCTTTTAAGTAAGTTAACTTACTATCTGGCGGACCCACATCATATACCTTTTAAGTAAGTTAACTGCAACTGAATATAAAGATTTCAAAACTAATTTGTGTTTTGAATTGCAAGTAAAACAATAAGTGACTGGGAATAAGTTTACGAGAACTTTATCAGCCACATACAGCAGCCTTTTTATGTCGACAACACGTCGATATCAGCAACAAAAAGTAAATTCCTTATATCGATAACGTGTTGATATCGGCAACAGATAGTACATATCTTATATCGACATCGTGTCAACCAATCACACATAGTAGACTTCTCATATCGGCAACGTGTAGATGTCACATGGAATAGGCTCACTATATTGACAACGTGTTAACATTGGTCAGACAGAGTAGCGTTCTTATATCGAGAACGTATCGACATCAGTCACACAGAGTAGACTCCTTATATAGACAATGGGTCGACATTAGTCACACAGAGTAATCTTTATCGACAATGTGTCGATAAACAAATTAAACATTTTAAAGGCTCAGCAGCAGTCGAATTTTTCTTTAACGTATTAAACATGTCACTAACCAAATCTCGTGTTATATTTGGAAACCGAAGAACTAGATAAACCATTTACTGTCACATTCGACAAAGAGTAATTGGTATGAGACTGTATGATTTATTAACTCTTTGAACGATACTCCT
Source organism: Druceiella hillmani (assembly GCA_039881145.1). Classification (NCBI taxonomy): domain Eukaryota; kingdom Metazoa; phylum Arthropoda; class Insecta; order Lepidoptera; family Hepialidae; genus Druceiella; species Druceiella hillmani. Next base: position 12,746,464 of record JAYKKI010000059.1, on the reverse strand, counting down.
GTTATTTGAGTTTTCCATGTCATTGTAGCAGAACAGACCTCCATAAAAAGCTGCCTGAGCTTTTCGTAACTAAGAATTATTTTTAATTTATAAATGGGTAATTTTTAAGTGCTTTATTCTATAGCGATCTATTAGGAGCTATATTGTATTAGTTAATAGTTGTATATTTGATTTCAACGTGTTCGCAATCCATCGTAAGGTCGCCGCCCTCAACATGTCTGAAAGTCTTTTATTCCTAAGATTGTAAACCTGTGATGTTTATAGTATCCGAGATAGTCAACAGCAGTTGGAGATATATTGTTTTTAACTTCGTATGCATTTTAAGTTGCCCTTTTATTTAAACAAAAATACTTTTCGCATTAGTTAAATGCAAATATCATTAATACGTATTTTAATCCTAAAGATCATGTCCTTCGTTTCTACCATATATTTCATCTCATAATACCCGAATAGAATGTAAAATTAAAACAGATTTCTAATTACTTTCAACATGCCACTTATCACACTAATATACAATAAATCCGAGCAAGAGCCATTTTGAGAGGGAAATTTCGTAGAACTTTTTTTTATCAATGTTTTTTACATTAAGGAAAAAATGATGGAAAACAGTATACGAGAGATAAACATTTTTTACGTAAATAATAATGCCTCATCTAATTAATTCTAGTGGAAACATAACCAGTTTTTGTGATAAAATTTCAATTTAATTTAATTTTATAAATAACACAGCGTCAAAGTTTAAAAGAAACTAACTGTTAATATATCGTCAAGCAGTTAATTTCGTTGCAAAAAATTTGCATACGAAAAAATATTTCATAATTAGTTAGCCAGATTTCTGTTCATAAATATTTGAAAACATAGGATCAATTATATGATTCATCAAAGATTTTTTTTTCTGAAGTAAGCGTTGGGAAAAAATTTTTTAGACTAAATATATAGTATGTGTGACTGACTTTTGTACTTTTGTCGTAGAATTATTTTTTTGTTTTAGCCATTTTAGAATTATTAAACTAATTTTGGCCATCTATGGGTTTAGTCTAGATTTTGATATATATATATATATATATATATATATATGTATATATATATGTATATATATATATATATATATATATATATATATATATATATATATATATATATATATATATATATATATATTCCTTCAACAGGAACGTTATATACCTAAATTCAGTCACATAAGTAAACAGAACCTTCCTTCTAATCTCGTTTCCAGGTACGCCACCTGTTCTCTGAAGTACTCGTTTCTACTTCCTGCCACAGCACCTTCAATCAGGCTTGCCAACCGCATGAACGAATAACAAAACGACTAGACGCGCCTAGACGGAGGCAGCTGGCACTCGTATGCGCCGAGAGGAGCGGACAATTTCACAAGTACTTACAAATTGCAGCAGGTGTTTGGTGACGCTGGTGCACAGGGTTGAGAGGAGGGCAGGACGCATCGAAACAATTATGAAAACTGTGAGGTTCGTGATATAAAAAAAATATAGCTATAAATGCTTGGACAAAAGCGATTCATTTTCACAGGTATGAAAGAAAGTGATAATTTTCAATGATAGTTACGACATCATAAATTTCGAAATATTAAAAGTTTTCTTTTCAGGGTAAACCCAAAAGGGAATCCTAGTCTGATAAATATACAGCCTGATAGTTACTAAATATAAATGCATTATCAAATTAAAGGAGTTTATTTAAAAGAAAACAAATACTGCCATCTATTAGATAATTGTACAGCTACACATTTATGATAATTACTTAATAAAGAAATAGATGTCACTTTTTATTTATTAAATAATAGTTTTTTTCAGGTAAGTAGGTTGTAGTATAGTATATATACAACCTACTTATAGTAGATCATTAATCTTGATGATTTCTATTTGTAGATATTGACCAAGTGTCTAAGGTAAAATACTAAAAAAAAATATTAAAATCCATCTAGAGGTTTTTGTCTGACGCATGCACAGATATAACCTTGTTACAATTTTGTTACATATAAACGAATGTTAATCCTAGAGAATCCATCGGCCGACAACTATTTATTAAAGTATGCAAAGTAAATACCCAGTCATGTAAATTTCGTTTTGTATTAAAATAAAAATGTTTTGAAAGAATAACCCGATTGCCAAACGGGATTATCAGTACCAAACTACCCTATGGCGAACCGACAATATAAACATTTTCCCCAAATAGCAGACAGCCGTTAAATTTTAAACTTGTGTTTTATTGATTGGGTACCAATTTATCTATCGCAGACGACTCCTGAAAAGCTTTGGTCCTAGGTCCCCTGCTTTGGTCCCAGGCTCAACAAGTTCATGCGTAAAGATTATTTTATTTTTCAATTGATTGAATATGTTTTCTCAATTTTTTGTAATGCAATTGAACGAATTCACTGAGAAAATGTCATGGTCTTCCTTTGCGTAATAAACATGGCATATATCAGTCGATGCGTGGAATGGATCAGTATAGGTTTTGTTAAAATTAGACTCTAAAATTCATTTATAAATATAGTAATGAATGTTATCCAATATCTAATATACACCGGTCGCATTAGATCTCAATTTTCATGAGGTAGGCATAAATATATACATTTTTAATTTAATTATTTCAGCCTCTCTACTTTATGTGGTGGCCCTGCGACCATACCAGCTAGACTCTCGGCAGTGATTATCATAGTACAGCGCCAGAGACGCGTGGTGTAACGTACTCGCTCGTCTAATGGTTATGGATAGTATTTCTAACGCTCGTACAGATGCAACACCTGCCTCCGCCCGACGAGAAGGATGCGAGTAGCGTGCGTACAGGCTACGTACTTGGTACATGCGGGTACAGAAAAAGGAAGAACAAAACCCTTTAATTTTTTGAAAATTTTTAAGTTTGAACTGAAACTGATTCATTGTTTTAATTCATGCACAAATTTAAATACACAAAAGAGCAACGTTACAATTACAGTAAGGTATATTTTTTAGTGATGTGACTAAAATAATCAGAAAAATATTATCTGTACTCCTGGTACAGAGCAAATATTACGATTTCATTGGAAAAATATTTGAATGCATATATTGAGCGTATATTGGAAAATCGATGATATATTTTTGTACAATATAGTGTGCGAAGATTTTCAGAATGCGGAAACCGGGGATTTTTTAGCATACTGAGAAGAAGGAAACAAATACAATCCTCGTAATTACGGTAAATACGGTAAGACTAGTAATTTAAGATGTGGGAAAAATTGATACATTATGAATTCCGTACGTCTCTATTGTCTCTAGGTTATATTGGAAAATCGAAAGATCTATTTTTCTACAATATAGTGTGTGAAGATTTTGCAAGAAGATAATCCTCGTAACTATGGTAATTATGATTAGATTAGTAATTTAAGATGTGGGAAAAATTTATACATTATCAATTCCGTATGTCTCTATTTTCTAAACGGGAGTTTTACACTACGTTCTAAAATCCTGATCCTAACTAATATTATAAACGCAAAAGCGAGTTTATATTTTGCTTGTTTGTTGCTTTATCTCCATAAACTTTTTAATACTTATAGCATGTTTTATGGAAATACATAAAGAATATATAAAACTGGATATTCATTTCAAAAATATCTCAATATATAAAAATAAAAGCGTGGACAAGAATATATAAGTATTTACGAAATGAATATATAATATTGTGTTATTTAATCTTACTTTATTTATAACATAATAATAAAATTTTTTTTTTGATAAAAATAGAAAATGTTTATTTATTTAGCAAAAAACGATAACATGATAAACAAAACTAATATCATAAATGCGACACTGAGTCAAACTCAAACTACTTAAATTTTGCAATGCTAAAATCCAAAAGTTTCCCAAGAACGTTATTTCTTAATTTGACCCCAGTCTGTTTTTCTTTTACGACGCGAGTGAAGCTGCGGGTAGAAGTTAGTTTACGTAAAAATCATGATGTACTTAATCATAAGGTTGATTTATAATTTCAAAACAAGAGCGTGGCGAAAGAATGCTTGAAAGATGTTATAATTGATGGTGAATCAGGACGAGAATTAATTGCACAAAATTTGAAGGATAATTTACTTAATAATAGTTTTTCTCAATAGGGTAAATTATGTTGCAATTTCAAAATACGTATAACATTTATACCCATAATAAAACTGTGAACATTACGCGTTTTTACATTGAAAATATTTGTGAAAAAACATAATTGGGGAATGAAGAGTAAAGATCATTTTTGACATTTTTGTCTGTTTGTTTGTGTACGCATCACATGAAAAATACTCAACCAATTTAAACGAACTTTTATGAAAACTCCCGATAGTATAGTAACGTTGAATTTATATTTTCTAGCAATTTATTAACTCGATCAGAAGATACTTTCAAAAATTCTTTAAATTACATTAGTATAACAATAACAAAGAAGTGCTTTCTTATTAATGCCGATACGTAGTAATTACTCAAATGTACAGTGTACCCATGTACATCAATAGATGGCGCTACGTATATTTTAAATCGTGCTGTGAAGTTTTCCTCTGGGAAATACATTGGCGACACGGGCGTGGCCCGATGTGACGTTTAAAAGTATACTTATAAAAAACGGCATGGTACATTTTTCAGTGGTTTATATATTGATAAAAAAATAACCCAAAAATCTAATAAAACTAAGTATCTTCTCTTGATACAGGGATGTTTTGTCAACAAGGTTACGTGGACTACGGGGCGTAAATGATTGCTAAGGAACTCATTTCCTTTACCTTTTTCCTTTCATTATTTATCTCATTTAACTTGTGACTTTATTCTTATCCTTATTTTAATGTAGAATCTGTGTAATGTTCGCTCGTCCGCCTCACTAATGTAATAGTATTGTTTGGTCGCAGAGTTATCTACTAAATAAAACGTAGGTTGAACAGAGTAAGTTTAATTACTTCGAAATAAACAGTGTATATATTAATGGCACAATCTCTAAAATCATTGTTCAACAATAATAAATAAATATATCATATTTATATATAATTTAACTATTTTAATAAAATAATATTAGAATGTATTATTGGGGCGAAGTAATCACATGTATGAAGTAATCGTATATTTCCAATTTTATTTTTTATTCGACGATAATAAAGGTTACATTTTTAGGCAGTTTCATACATGATTAAACGCGTTGTCATGTTCTGTGAAGATTTTAGAGTTTTTTTATTATCTTTTGCGATTTTAATAATTAATACTTTCTTGTTTGTTGACGATATTAAATTTTGCAAGATTAGTAACTAATATATTATTCTATAATAGTTAAAATCTTTGAAATACTTATATTAAAACTGTTCATTTGCCTTGTTCTAAATAACGACAATACATTAAAATAAAATTTGTTTTCATTCATTCTTTTCTAAACAATTACGTGATTACTTTTTTATTCTCTAGCAATGCGGTAGAATATTGAATAGTTATTTAATCTGTAAATTACTATAAAAGTACTACCACCTAAGAAAGTATAAATAACTATAAATACACACAGATAAGGTAGACTTCAACTAGTTGCGCGAAATAAAGAAAATATGTATTTATATAATTTCTGATTTTAATATCTAGATACACAAATTAATGAAACTACGTGATGTAGTATTATTTCTACTTTCTTTAAGTTCTTTACCATGGCCTAGCTTTCGTTGTATTACAATATCTTCAGGGGGGCTATCATCTTTGCTAATAGCCCACCTGAAGGTGTTGCAATACAATGAAACCCAGCTGGCGGTAAAGAACTTAAAGAAAGTAGAAATAATAATACATCACGTAGTTTCATGTAATTGTGTAATAATGAATATCTACAAAATTAACACCAAATATATTCAATATCTAGATACACTTAAAATGCGCATACAAATACACACACACAAAAAAATGCCAGTATTTGACAAAACGGGGAAGAAAAACTGGAAACAAAATGAAAAGAAACGAAATTTGAAATTGTGCTCGCCATAATTTATATTTCAGGAAGTGAAAATTCATAGAACGATTTTTCCAAATGAGAAGAATGAGATAAGTTTCAGAAATGAATCAATCTTAAAAGTTCTTAAGGTTAAAGGATCTTAAAGTTCTTAAAGTTAAAGGATTGTTAGAATTATTTAACATATTTTGCCGGAGGCAGAGAATATATAGATAGCTCCGATCACATATTTTCGACTAGTTAAACCATAATCAGAAACATAACCAATTTCTCTAAGGCCAAGGACATTGGGGAAACTATGTTAAATAATGCAGATGATTTCATTTAGTTAGACGATCTTAAGTGGATTCGAAATAGAATACATTTCCGTAATTAATATGTAAGTAAATGATATAGGTACATTTTTGTTCACCTATTTTCGTCAGGTGATTTAGGAATTAAACGTCTGTAAAATTGTCAAAAGATTGCTCAAATATTAGAACATACTTGAGGATTTATGTTTTTAACGAAATTTGTTTTTAATTGAAAAACAATAGTTTGTTCGAACAGCGAAGTTATCGTTCGTGAGTTCATTTATCCAGATCTATCACAAAAACGTCATTGAGTAGGAAGCTGTGATTTATTTCTAACATTTTTTTATATCCTGCATTGGTACTAAAATTGCTAATTATAAAATAGTAAAATAAATAGTACTAATAAAACCGAAATATTTTTATAGGAATTCACAATTTTCTTATACAAGTGAAAGATAATTGAATAAAAATATTATTTACTCTCAAATCGTTCGTTTTTCATATTAACCCCCCAGCCCCCCCCCCGCTCTCGTAGTGCGAATTCGATTCATACTTATCAGACTTTTTAGATTTTCTAGTGGTGCTTCTTAGTATTTTCGAAGTATATTTATAATACATATCTATCGACAAAAAACTATTCCAGCAATATTGATTTGAAACATCTAACATCGCGTTTGGACGAAAGTTAAAATGTTCTGATGGCAAGAAGCGTCTTGCCATTCGACGAACTTCGTGTATTGTCGGCTCTTTCCGACTTAATTCGGTTAACTTCGTGTCTTGTCTGCCATTCGGCCAGCTTCGCGTATTGTCGGCCCTTTCCGACTTAGTTCGGATCAGTATTATTTTTTATTTACTAATGCTGAAAACTTTACTCTCTTATATCGGCGTATTACCTCAAACTGTCTTAAAACGTTAAAATCGTTTATATACAATAGATTGTTGAGAAATATTTTAGTGACAACATTTTAATATTTTGTTATAAAATTGTTTTTTCCCTATTCACTTCGTTCATATAAAAAATATAGTGACGGCTTAATTTTTTTCCCTATTAACTAATTTAGAAGTGTAACAGTAATATAACGGCGGTGCATTAAACGGCGCGCAGGTCGTAAATAAAAGGAAGCGCCGTGCATCGTCCTGTCCTAGCTCGAGGAATTTAAAATAAAATAAATAGATTCCCTTGGCAGCTGTTCCCTATACGAATACTCGTATGTATTATTTGGAGTTAACAATACTTAGGAGTCATTAATGACCCCAATAGACGTGAGTGCGTTTATTTCTGATATCTGTATATGTTCTCTAATTTTTGAATTTAATTTATAAATATTTATTACTGTCGTTATTACTTTTAAAGTCAACACAAGTGATGCTGCTAAAATTGCTTGGCAAATGTTTTTGCCGCACGTCGTTTTTCATTTTCCCATTGACATAAGACTAGCTGTGTTTCGTGGTTTCACGGTGCAGAGTTAGTTATCTTGATTCTACTTCCCCACTTCCTCCCCTTTAACTAAACACCGCTGCTTCGTTCGCCAAACGATGTCGAATGTCACAGTCGAGTGTTTCTTTCATGATCAGTTAATAAGACTGTCTTCTCTTCTTTATTGTAGTAGTCGTAATGTATAAAATTGTTTTATTGTAGTAGTCGTAATGTATCAAATAATTTTATTGTGGTAATCGTAATGTATAAAATCATTTTATTGTGGTTTTCATCATGTATTAAATCGTCGTGTGTTGTGGTATTTCATAATGTATAAAATCGTTTATTCAACGTATGAAGTGGACCTGCCATGTAATTAAAATGGAGGAAGATAGAACGACAAAACGAATTTTTCTGGTCAAATCAACTGGCTTAAGAGGGAAAAGAAGACCCAAATTAAGATGGGCGGACTGCCCACAAAGTGTTTTCGATGCTTTCAATATAACAAACTGGAAAACCATGGGACTATGAAAGAGGGCTTAAAACAGTCTGCTTGAGAAGGCCAAACAAGCCAAGGACTATCGAGCTACTGATGATGATGATAAAATCATTAGTGAAAATATAAAGATTATAAGGAACTGATAATTTCATGAAGAAGGTGCTTGCCTATAAACAAAAAGTAGCAGCAGCGCTATCTAGCGAAGACCACCTTAAGAAAGGTTTTTTTATTATTTTTTAAAGAACTGTGTATTTTCCGGGGTGAAAAGTTCTACATGTTATATCTGTTAGTTCATAATATTTTCTATTAGTGTGTAATTAGAAAAGGAACATAAGATCTCTTAAAGAGCCGATAAGTAACAAAGAAACAAACAAAAAAATACTGTACGTTTATAATTTTAGCAGGGATTTCTCTTTTTTTGGTTTTTGTCACATATTTGATGCAAAAATTATGTAATTTTTCTTAATGAAATTTAGTACCCTAAAATAGCTGAGAAAAGCAATTGTAAATATTTCCCTTTTACCATACAAACCATTGCTTTTTCAAATGACGTTTTTGCAACTTTTAACAATAAATCGTTGAAAAAACCTCCATTTTCGTTATTTTTTTAAAAAACGTAAGAAAAAGTTATAAATGGACAAAATTTAAAAGCAGCAGATGGAAGGTTCTAGAAGATCCACACAAAACGAGGTACGAAAACAGTCGCCGATCGGGAAAAAAAGAAGTTTCTTTTAAAATAAACTGACAAACAATAGGGTTCTATTCTGATAGTTAACCAATCGGTAGATAAGTAAATTATCAAAATCGCTCGAAAATTGTCTGCAGCGTGTCGTCCTGTGGCGTATCCTTATATGTACAAGTTGACAGACTAATGGACGGAGAAGCATGTTATTTTTCAAAGCCAAATTTAGAGTGTAATTAATATTTTTAAAAATAAAAAAAAATGGGAAAAGCTCATTCTAAGAAGCAATATTAAAAGCTGATTGCTTGCAAAGCTGATTACCCGAGTTGTAACTACATCTGTCCTTAGAACTCGAGTGTATCGTGCTAGTACTCGTAGATTTATAAAGCACATACTCGCGAGGTGTGCAATGATTGTCAATGGGTAATTGCAACCATCAAAAACTAATATTTAAAGGGAACTATGTACTATGACACACGTATATGGGCATGAAACAGAATATAAAACAGGTTATATATATATATATATATATATATATATATATATATATTTTTTACTTCAGATTATGTCTCATTTTCTGCAGTAATTGCTTATCCTAATGTGCTATATAGGTATACAATGTCCCATGTTTAATCAATAGCTAGCAATGGTCATTCAACATTTTTTTAAATTTTATTTTCACAGCCAATTGCCAATTGATAGCTTAAACACAGACCTTTAAACAGCAGCATTTATTTTTGAATCACTTTGTTTGACTCTAAACTTTCGTGCGTTTAGAAACTGAGTTAAAAAGTTTTGTTATGAAATATTTCAAAAAATTATTACGTAACTAAGATATTATTCTAGAATGACACTTTGATTTGTGTTCGTGAAATTTAATTGTGCAATTAAATTTAATCTATATGGACGAAAATAATAAATAAATAATATTTGGAACGTGTCTTGGTTAGTACAGATTTTTTTTCTTGTTTTAAAATTATGACTAATAAATAAGTAATATTTATAGACTGGTCACATGCTCTATCAGCATAACGACATTAGACATACACATTAATTAATAGCATAGGTAAGATTTATTATGGTAATTAGGAGCCGATGCCATGAATACACTCCTGGGTGTATTGAATTTATTATAATAAATAGATCTCAAACTTAGACGATAGTAAAAATTGTGGTTGCATTGATTACATTCTAGATTAGTTTTCAACTTTTTTTTAGGATAATGCCCATACCAGACAGAATTACATACCGTCTTATATATTCAGTAAAGAACGATAAGAGTGCATCAAGTCAGCAAAGGAAATGCTAAAAGTTTGCCAGAACCGCTCGATTTGCCGTGTTACTTTTTAGCGATGTAAGTTAATTTGCAAAACGATCGGTATCGGGACACTACTGCGTAGAGCGTAAAATTATCTGAATATTCTCGTAAGAATACTTGAGTTGGGACGTTTAGGGTGGCCATTTTATTTAGGTTTTTCTAGCAAACACATTTTAGTCTAATTATCTTTTCTTCCATTGTCAGAACCTACATATCGTTTACTATGGCATTCTTCACTTCATGATTGTTATTTGTTACTTACCGACAAATTTTATTATGTATGTATTCAGTTTTTAATGATTCAATAAATAAGTCAATTTCAATTCATTTTTACGAATATCTTTAATATGTACAGACTTCACAATTAAATGAAACTACGTGATGTAGTATTATTTCTACTTTCTTTAAGTTCTTTACCACGACCTAGGCTTCGTTGTATTACAACATCTTCAGGTGGGCTATTAGCAAAGATTGATCTTTCGTTGTATTACAACATCTCCCACCTGAAAATGTTGTAATACAACGAAACCTAGGTCGTGGTAAAGAAATTAAAGAAAGTAGAAATAAAACTACATCACGTAGTTTCATTTAATTGTGAATAATTAATTTCTACAAAATTAACGCCAAATATATAATATGTAAAGACTTTTTAAATTAATATAGACTTGCCATAATGTTTAAAATGAAAGAAAATATATATTAACGGAAAACAAATTACGAGTATCTCTCCGTAATAAAGGCTTGAGATGTCATTGTTTACTTTCGTCTTACTTATCGTACATGCTATTTATTATATTTAATGAACTGAATTTTTCTTTAAATTTTCATGTAAAATTTTATTTTATTATGATAAATATACAGTTACATAATATTTAACAACGCTGCAGGAACGGTTAATGGCACACAGATCAACAATATCCGGCAAGCTGGTAATACTGGCTTGATGTCTGTTGTTTGACGAAATTTAAATCTGCATTAATGAAAGTGGAGACCATGCATAAGAAATGAAAGTTTACGTCGAAATGGCTTGTTTAACTTTCTTCAAAATGAGTGAGGTGGTGTCCTAGGCTCCAACTGAGGTGATTCTCAGTTTGAGCCCAGGAACGCGGATAGTACGCTGTTACGTATTTTTAGAGTTATTATACGACGTAGAAGCCTGGCCGCTAACAATTAAAACCACAAAGAAACTGATAGATTTCATAATGTGGATATACTGCTGCATTGTGAAAATACCTTATAGCAAATGAAATAGTACAGAAGCTTAAAAAAGAAACTGAACTTACGAAAACCATTAAACGTAGGAAGCTTAGTTAATTGAGTACATCATTAGAAACGAGAATATGTGGTATTAAACAAAATGTTTGTGCTGAAAAAGTATTGAATATAGGGATTTCAGAAATAAAAAAAGGTTTGTGAATGATTAAGACCTTTCCATTTTTGGAAATTATTAGGACGATATTTAAAACTAAATCATCATCTGACATAGAATAAAATCAGACCTCGACATATAATTTAACATACAGAAAAATTCGTATATTTATATTCCTAATATATTCCATTCAATCTCCTGTGTTCTTCGAATTATTATACGTAATTTTTGCATCCATGTTATATAATTATGTTAACACATTCTCCGTATAACTTATAAATATAAAGTGCATACAGAATATTTAAAAAATTAAATACGATTAAAAGTTTGAAAAAATCAAGGAACTGTTCCAAGATACTTATAAAAGGGACATATTTGTTTTAGTTTAATGTCCTCCAACTCATTATCCAAGGAAAGATTATAGAAAAACAGAGAATAGCCTGGCGACGACAATTCTGATTAAAGAACCTGTGGGAGAAAATTAGCATAAACATGATAGGAGCAGAACTCCTAAGAGAATAAAGTTAACAATAAATGAATGTGAAGAATTTTTAATTGGCCAAATTCAAGTTTTTCATTACCATAGATATATACTTTGCAAATATCATGAAAATGTGTCCGTGTGAATCATCATGCAAGGAAAAAAGCGAGGGGTGGTTATTGGTTTTTTCTTTTCTTCTTTTTTTGTACGTTATCATTAAATTATTAAACATTTATCATTTTTGTCATTCTTTCTGAAGTCAAAACAAGTGACAATGCTGAAACTTGGCAAAAGTTACAAACTATTCAAACTTCTTTTTTGTTTGAATTTATACTTTCTATGTGTTTCTCTAGCTCATTAGCTATACTCAACGTTAATATAAAGTACGATAAGAGCCAATTTAATTGTTTAGTGTTAGAATGAAACCAAGTACCTACAGTTATACAATGAACTTGTCCAAAATATATTTTTCCGATATCTGCGTAAAAGACAATATTTGTTACTTCCCTTCTCGATTTTCTTTCTATTTTCTTATCGGCACTATAGCTTTTCATTTGAATTGCCATTCAGAAAAGAAATATTTTTCTGTCCTTAAAATTATTTTTTATTATTAAATGGAATGATTCCGAATACGTGTTGTGTTTTCAAAAATATTCACTTGCACACACGTACTCATTATAATTTTTTTGAGTCATCGGTGAAATAAATTTCTTGAATGTCGTGATTACGTATTATAGTATCGCATGGTTTATAATTGTCGCGTGTGTCATATAATTAGTCGTTTTATAATTAATGAAACGTATTTGTGCCCAATTTTAACATTTATATAACTGTACGTTAATAATAGCGATACATTAATTAATTTAATTTCGAACAAGTAACTACTTAAAACATTTGTGTTAAGTAATGACATTAATTTATTGCCATTCTTAATTTGACGCAGAATTCTGTGAATGTTAAAAATAACAGGATTTATTTGATACGAACAACACGCGTTTGTACATTGGTAGGGAACTTTTATTTTCACATTACAACGGTAAATGTTTCTGATGAAGTAATCGTATTTTACTTACGAATCTAAAACACGTTCATTCATTAACAATCATAACGACGATTGGCAGGCACCTAAAACCTGCCGTCGCGCTAGGAACAGACTGCAAACGATATGAAACTTGCCATCGCCATACAATCACTGTCACCTATAATTGGTTCACATTACCTAGGCGTTGCCATAATAAGTTTCACACGCAGCTTCGTTGGTTGCGTGAGTCGCCACAAACCTTAGACGGCGTGATGCTTATTCGTGGAGCGAAAATGCATCAAGACCGGCCTTATAAAATTCTTGTTAGTGTAGGCCGCTAACAAGTTATAATGTATTTAAAAGCATACATTTTAATAGGTTTACTGCTATATAATTTTATGTTAATAATGTATTATCCTTGATATCTAGGCTGTGTTAATTGAGTGATTAAGTCAAGCCGCTCTGTTTTATGTTCATAGATGGTTAGATCGCGGAATGAGTATTTAAGATCTGTTTAATTATATGTGATGTAATATCGCGAAATATATTGACCAATTAAGCCACAAATTACGAAAGGCATACGAATTTCGCATTCCCCACTGATGACGGAAGAGATATCTATTACGTTCCTTATGATGTTATATATATATATATATATATATATATATATATATATATATATATATATATATATATATATACACACACATACACACACACACACACACACACACACATATATATATATATATATACATTCATATATAAGACTTGTATTATCATAATAATTGACATCATTTAATGATTGTTTTCACATAATAATTGTTCGTATAGTTTTCCTTACATATGCACGGCATAAGAAAGATTCAATATGGTTACTTTTGTTTAAACTTATAATCTTTTCACTTTCCCAGAAAACAATTTTATACAACAACTTTTCCAATCCCAAGTTATTGACTATAACATATTTTACGTCCATTAGCAAGTAAAGAATAAACAAAATATGGAAACTTCTTGAACAGAACATAGAGTAAATTGCCTAGAACATAGAGTAAATTGCTTAGAACATAGAGTAAATTGCTTAGAACATAGAGTGAATTTCGATTAGGGCGAAAGGGAGAGAAGTAACATACAATATTTGCACAATGATCGGTGAAGATATATTCTCCTGTGATACAGCCCAGCATTAGTTCAAAATATTAAAAGAAGGATATTTTGAAACCTTCTATAATACTAATCAAGACCAACCTCGAACTTTAAACTTAGAAAAAGTCTTATTGAGAAAACACCCAAAACCTCGCATCATATGGCAGAGTTTTCTCATGCTTTCAAACTCTAATAAAAAAAATTATTTCATGTTTTTGGGAAAATGTGGAAATATTCTGTTTATCACATAAACTAGCACCAATGAACTGAGATGAATAGCCAACCTAATAAATATGTGAAATTAGTAATTTTGGAAATTTAAAAGTAATTAGTAGCAAAGAGTCACTGGGCTTCCCCAACTGGTAGGTCATAAAAAGAACGCTTATTAGGAAGACGTGCACTGCTGAACATAGAATTCTCCATATATTTCTACAAAGGTAGATATTTTGCTACTTATATCCAACGATTTCTCATGTCTTCACTAAGTCACCTATCCAGCAAGCGCGCGGGAGGCCGTTAGACTATGTGACTTCCGATACACGGTCGCCATTCAATAATTTTTCTACCTTAATGGCCTTTTGTGTGCTATATGGCCGGCGGATTACCACTTCAGATTGTCTACATACAATCTATGGCTATAACCTTAGTTCTCCTAATCATATCCCGATCGTAGCCGTTTTCATAGCTCGCTGAGTGACTTGGAATCGTTTTACAAGACTAACAGTAGGGGGGCTATGTTTCACTTCTGTTGTAATCACTGGCAATACAGACTATTTAAAGGCTTTCGTCTTTAAATATTGGGGATTTTGGACGAGACGTTATGGTGAAGTTTTCCGAATGTTGACGAGACGAGTTGGATTCTTCGATTGACCTTTTTATCGAAGTTGGATTTACTTTATTGGACTATTTATCCAAATTTACATAGTAATCTAGCCTATATACCAGTCCGATATTAGGCACACATAGTGAGCTTCGAGAGTAGCATTCCCAACATATATCAATATAGATGTGATATGGACTTTAAACATCATTTTTATCTTGTTCATTTTCATTTTAAGACCTACTAGTTGATAGACTTTTGTTTTAGATACCTGACCATTATGCCAAGGTTGTCCAGTAACATTTCTTTACTACTAGATCCTTTTAAAATTTCCAAACTTACTAAATTCACCTATTTCCACAATTAAATGAAACTACGTGATGTAGTATCATTTCTAGTTCCTTTAAGTCCTTTATGACGACCGAGGTATCGTTATATAACAATATCTTCAGGTGGGTTATTAGAAAAGATCACCTATTTTTTAGGCTGGCTATAAATCTCGGTTCATCGGTGCTATGTAAGAAACAAACAGAACGTTCCAACTTTTTCCAAAAAACAAGTTATTTTTTGTAACAGTATGAAAGCATGAGAGTGATACTGGCAAATAATGCAAATTTAACCTGGGTGTATCCCAAATTTTTCGAAGGAAGTTTTCTTCTAAAGCTAAATTACAATATTTTGCCTTCAATTATATTCTAAAAGCTTTGTGCTCCTCTTCATTTCTTGAGATATCTTCTTTGGAAACTCGTGTACAATGTAATGATATACGAGATGTTTCTTCAATTGTTTACATTTATTTTTATGTCTTCTCTTATGTTTTGTTTCTCTCATTCATCCCTTACCATATTAATCTATATGTATGTACGTTTCATTCGTTAAAAGTAAAATCAAATGTTATTTCGACATTTTTCTTATTTAATGTCATAACATTGTTTGTAACCTAGAAACTAATATATGTAATTCTGTACCGAATAAAGACAACAAAATCCTTCAAAATAAACACATAATATGATCTACACAAAGACAATAATTACTTGCATTCTTCTCCAAATCGACACTAAGAAATCGCTAGAAAGTCGCCGGTTCGAGATTTGTGAAATGTCTTGGAATTCGCCAATCTGCATATTATTGTATTTTATTGCGCCTGCTCTGTTGATAGTTAATGTTCCCGGAAACGAGCGCGACACGTCAGACGCCGTAATGTGTTTGCGATTGTGCTGCAGCGTCTCAGAACTCGTATTTTTTGCATAAAAATTCAAAACAAACACACAGTGTCTACGTAATGACGGTTGGTATAATGAGAGATCGACGGGCGCGAGATGCGAAAGGAGGTTCGCTGATTATGCTTGGCGCTCTGATGTGCAATAAAATATTTTTTCTAGAGTATGCGAAAATATTTATATAATTTTTTAAATCTTTTAGGTTCAAAATTAAAGCTGTAAAATTATTCAATCAAAATGAAAATAGTAATTCAATTTTCTTTTAATATGTTTAGGATTCTAGACTGGGCTGGTTGGCTTAGTCTAGGATCCGTAGGTCTATCGTCAATTTTTTCGATTTTATTTATGGTAATAATATATCATTATTTTACATACTATCTGTAATAAACTATGAGTTAAAAAAATATACCAATAATATAAATAAGAAACAACTTTGTTTTAGTAATGATGTGCGCTTTAGATAGTCAAATAATAATGAATAATGAACCTGTACAGGTTCATTATTCAATATTATATATATGTATATATATATATATATATATATATATATATATATATATATATATATATATATATGAAAGGTCATTGAGTTGAAGTTTGTGGATAATAATTACGATTACTTGAATAATTAATCGAACTATTGTATTAATATATGGTACGTTATTGACTGAGAATCTAGTGTAATTTTTATAATTAAATTGTAGATATTTTAATGAACCATCCGTATAATAAATGTTTTTATTCAACATTAAAATGGACTTGACTGATTAAAAACTTTTCAATACTGGTCTTTCACTTCTGTAAATAGAAAGAAAGGCACTTCTTATCAAAATGCTTAATCTTTTCTTTCTTCTTTGATTCCTTGCTGATATGTGACAGACCCTAAAGTAAGTTTGCTGTCGTAGGTACCACTGGATCTCGAACTTTTCGAACGATGATCCTCTATTCTTAGATCAGATCGAGCCGTTGATTCCTCAACTCTATTTCGATTTATTTTTTCCACATTTCCTTTTGCATCGAGTGATGAATTTTCCAGTTGTCGGACTGGACTCTTAATGTATTAGATGCCGTCGAGATATTTCAACTCGGCATACATGTGTAAATCATCTAAGCCATCGTCGCCGAATTGTTATTCGTATTTCAACCGTATCCAAGACGTATCTAATGGATTAACGGTATACACAGTTGAATTTTTTTTGTAAATTTTTATCTTTTATCCAATATCTTTATAGATTATTAATAATGCAGAAAGTTTAGCTCAAATGCTTCAGGAACACTTCAACTTTTTCATTTGAGTTGCTATTGCTTCTTATTCATGCATTCTAAAGTTATGTATTCTAAATCCATCTGGCTACTGTAAACTATAGGGTGGGAAATGAAAAAAAACACTGTCCTTTATAAAATTACTCTGATAATTTTACGGTTTGTTAAAGTTTCTCGGTACGCAAATGTCGCATCTGATGGCTAAGCACACGGAATGATCCGCGGATCGCTTGGGGCGCGGGGAAAACCTCGATCTTTGCAAGCCGGAGGCATCGCTGGTCGTGACTGGCGAATCTCGATTCTGCACGACCCACGTCCCGCGCGTCCGCATGATGACGACTTGTTTGTTTGTTTCGTTCAACGGCTCGACACCTTAAGTTATAACCAGTTTCAAATTCTTTTCCATTTTTGTCAACATCTCGCGTTCTAATTTGGGAATCTTTAGAAAATTATTTTGTTTTATTTAGTATTATATTTGTTTACAGTAGAAAGAACAATTATATTGTAAAATAGTAATGAAGTCACAACAGTGTTACAATCAATATTAAACATTTACAATCTGGTTTATATACACATAACGAGACCAGGACTGGTATTATATAATTATGTGAATTGGTAGTTACATTTTCCATAATTATGGAATACAGTCTGACAAATTTTCCAACAAATTAGTTGTACTGTCGATTTATTTAGATAGTAAATATTTTTTTTGGAATATAACAAACTATTTTCACCCGTGGCTTCAACCGCGCAGTAAAATGAACATATAATTTCTTTTTCAAAGAAATAGATATATATTTAACTCAGTTACAAGTTAAGTGTTATTTTTAATATATCTTGCCAGACCTGCCTTAACATTGGTTGAAGCACTGTGCAGTGCGTCGTGCGATTTATGCGACGGTAAAATGCCGTGTTTTGATTAATGCGTGAATTTGAGTTTTGAATGCGTTGCATTGTGTTTTCGTACGCAGGCCTTATTTTTTAAAGCATAAATTTACGAAAGTCTCATTTCACTGCTTAGATTCTCCAAATGACAGTGTAATTAAATATATATATATATATATATATATATATATATATATATATATATATATATATATATATATCTCACTTTTCTTTTGGTACAGGATGTATATTATATACGTACAAAATTTCATTAAAATCACTTACAATAATTAAGTGAAAAATAAAGACAAACAAACAAACGGACAAGGTTTCACTTTTATTATAGTGGAAGGGACTGTCTCGTGTTGTTATCCATTGGAGTCATTTTTTCTTATATTTATTAAAAACTTGTCCCAAAAACGTACTTAAAATGATGATGAATTATATCATCGCATGCAAAAGGCAGTTCGCCTAATCTAGTAGTTTACAAATAACTCGTTAACAAAAAACTAAACGAAATGTTGATGCATTTTCAAAAATGTAGTGGAAGACACTGAAAAGTATATAAGTTACGAGAACGTTAAAAGACTGCGATTGTCAAAAATAAGATACATTTATTTGGTAGGCAAGTTCAGAGTGAGTAAAAATTTTATAGTGTTGATATGATCTGAAATTTGTCCGTAAGATATACTTTTTATTTATAAGAGGATGAACATTAAACTTAGCAAAATGATTACAAGGTTGTAGTGAAATTTTACAAAGGTGTATAAGTTACAAGAACGTCAAAAGGCTGCGATTGTCAAAAATAAGATATGTTTATATGTTAGGCAAGTTCAGAGTGAGTAAAAATTTGACAGTGTTGACATCACCTGAAGTGGGTCCGTAAGATAAACGTTTTTACAAAAATTTATAAGAGGATGAACATAAAATCAACGGAATGATTACAATATTGTAGTGGAATGCTGCGAAGGGTGCATAAGTTACAAGAACATCAAAAGACTGTGATAGTCAAAAATAATCTCAGAGCGAGTAAACAATTTGAAAGTGTTGATATCACCTGAAGTGATATAATTCCTGCTAATAAAATAAAACTGAAACGTTTTTGTTTATTGGTTTGTTTGCGTTTCTTTCACATTCGAATGGTCTACCGGATTTAAATGATTTTTTGCATGTAAATAATATATACCCTGGATTAAAACGTACGTTACATATAATTACGTTGTCATCTACAAAGGCAGAGCAGTGAACATAAATGTTAAAAAATACGCCCATGCACGATAAACTGAAAGTGTTGCTTTTAATTTAATTCTTGAAAGTATTGAAACGTGTTTCATTTGATATGCTATATTGACGGGGTATCATATATTGCTCGCAATTTAGCTCAAACTACTAGCACATAAATCGCATGGCGCGCCACGGTAAATGTTGAAAGTCAGATTTGGCAAATAATGTTCTAAATAATATTTAACTCGTAACTAAAACGTAATTGGCCTGATTGAAATCTACAATTTGTTTTTTTGTTTCATTTCCATAATATCGCATGGGTGCAGCCGCTACCAAAAACAGTATTTGCATATAATACACCTTAATTATAATAAGGTACGAAAGCGAAAAAAGAAATACTTACGTTTAACGAACAACGTATATTGGAATAACAAACAGAATGAGAAATGTTCCATCTAGTCTCACTTCATTCTAAACAACAGTAACATTATTTTGCAAAAATATCTTTCTATTCAATCTATTCTATTTAATCTGTACTGATGGCAGTGGGTAGTTTGAACCGTAACTTTATTGAGCGCGTTAAAAAAACATTGGCACTTAACGTATTCTTTAATTTTACATGTTTTAAAAATAATAAAACTTAATCACAGAATATTTTATTTTTTAATTATTTCGGATACCGGTCTTTTCTGACGATATGGGGACTGTTGCTAGAAAAAAATGGTTCTAGTAGAAGCATGAAAAATACCTGCCAATCTACGAATGCTGAAAGAGCTAAATATAAACTTAATCAATGGAGATCTGCTTAGAGGGTTTCAACGTTCAGATGATCTATAAGCAAAGAGTAAAATTAAATTAATCTTAAAATTAAAGATAAACTTTGTGCAGACAACAAACAATTCTCATTTCAGCGATTCTTTAAATTTACTTTGTTCCATAGT
This sequence comes from Druceiella hillmani, assembly GCA_039881145.1. Taxonomy (NCBI): domain Eukaryota; kingdom Metazoa; phylum Arthropoda; class Insecta; order Lepidoptera; family Hepialidae; genus Druceiella; species Druceiella hillmani. The sequence goes on along the minus strand of JAYKKI010000059.1, from coordinate 12,725,924 downwards.
GGAACAAAATTAAAGTTTCACAATATCAGTAATTAATGAACTGATACAATACATTTGTGTTGATGAGACAAAACTGAAAGTGAGAATAAATTCCTTTATCGTATAAATTTTTTGGATCGAATAAAGATGGGGCGTGATGGGGAATAAAAATTAATTTAGAATTATAAGGGTTTTATACAACAAAATACATTGTGGTTTCAATCACATTAAGAAAACTGACATGGTTTCAGTTAGGTAGAAGTAAGACTGAAAAAAAAGATATTTTATAGAGGAATTACTTAGGATAAATGAAACCTGGGAGAGCCACGTGGAAATTATTAGACAAACTAATTCTCAGAGGACATCTAATATAGGAAAAGAAAATTTTAGGAGTATAAGGTGCACGAACATCGTGGAAATGTATCGTTAAAAAGGTTATGGTTCAGCATGCACTGTACTGTCAGGTTATAGTAGCATTAGAAGCAACAGAATTCCAGCAAGCAGTAAATCCCGACGGTGTTGATCCAAAATGGTGCCAAAAAACCAATATATAGACGGACATAACACTTGTTAATTTTGTTATAATATTATTGCAGCAAACGAGTATAAAAGAACAAATAGGATTTGAGGATTTTATGAATCTCATTTTATTTTAAGTACCTTGAATCTTGGATAAACAAATACATCTCCTATGACCTTTAAATCATCATTAATGTGGATTTGCATGTCACAGAATATTGTGAAGTAATATTTTTTCCTTCAACGGATTAAAATACATTAAACCGAGACGGCGAAACCTTCAGATAAGCAAATAATAAAATAAAATTAATGATGATTTAAAATTGTGCACGAAAATAAATATTTCCGGTGTAATTAACAGAAATGATCGTTAAAATGTGACGAAGTTCGTAAAATACAGATTAAATATAAATTGGAATAGAGTAATACCATCAGACATATTTAGGTGCAGGATTAAATTTAAGACTTAAATAGCAATTTATGTAATTAAAGTAAATGCGTTAAGTACGAGTTGAATTCGCACTGTACTCGCAGCATTCATACACAATTAGGAACCTATAATTTTTTTAAGTTATTTATATTAAACTAGTTTAGTTTAGTGTAATGAATAGAAATTATCGCTAAAATGTGACGAAGCTCGTAAAATATAGATTAAATTTAAATTGGAAAAGTAATGCCATGAGAAATATTTAGGTGCAGGATTAAATTTAAGACTTAAATAGCAATTTATGTAATTAAAGTAAATGCGTTAAGTACGAGTTGAATTCGCACTGTACTCGCAGCATTCATACACAATTAGGAACCTATAATTTTTTAAAGTTATTTATATTAAACTAGTTTAGTTTAGTGTAATGAATAGAAATGATCGCTAAAATGTGATGAAGTTCGTAAAATACAGATTAAATATAAATTGGAAAGGAGTAATACCATGAGAAATATTTAGGTGCAGGATTAAATTTAAATCTTAAAGAGCAATTTATGTAATTAAAGTAAATGCGTCAAGTACGAGTTGAATTCGCACTGTACTCGCAGCATTCATACACAATTAGGAACCTATAATTTTTTTAAGTTATTTATATTAAACTAGTTTAGCTCCTAGTATCCTTATTAATCTAGTTTAGTTTAGTGTAATGAATAGAAATTATCGCTAAAATGTGATTAAGTTCGTAAAATACAGATTAAATACAAATTGGAAAGGAGTAATACCATGAGAAATATTTAGGTGCAGGATTAAATTTAAATCTTAAAGAGCAATTTATGTAATTAAAGTAAATGCGTCAAGTACGAGTTGAATTCGCACTGTACTCGCAGCATTCATACACAATTAGGAACCTATAATTTTTTTAAGTTATTTATATTAAACTAGTTTAGTTTAGTGTAATGAATAGAAATGATCGCTAAAATGTGATGAAGTTCGTAAAATACAGATTAAATATAAATTGGAATAGAGTAATACAATGAGAAATATTTAGGTGCAGTATTAAATTTAAGACTCAAATAGCAATTTATGTAATTAAAGTAAATGCGTCAAGTACGAGTTGAATTCGCACTGTACTCGCAGCATTCATACACAATTAGGAACCTATAATTTTTTTAAGTTATTTATATTAAACTAGTTTAGCTCCTAGTATCCTTATTAATCTAGTTTAGTTTAGTGTAATGAATAGAAATGATCGCTAAAATGTGATTAAGTTCGTAAAATACAGATTAAATACAAATTGGAAAAGAGTAATACCATCAGAAATATTTAGGTGCGGGATTAAATTTAAGTCTTTTAGAGAGCAATTTATGTAATTAAAGTAAATGCATTTAGTACGAGTTGAATTCGCACTGCACTTGTAGCATAAATACACAATTAGGAACCTAAGATTTTTTAAGTTATTTATATTAAACTAGTTTAGCTCTTCGAGGCTTGTTCGTTCTTCTGGCGGCCAATGTTATACGGTGCTGCTAATCATCCAAACTAGACTTTCGACGATTTGTTACTAAATAATTCTCAATTAGTATGGTCACATTGCCCGTCGGCAACCAGATCACCTTGACAACTTGATTGAGGTGGCAAGGTGGGTGAAAAGAGAATACAAGGCAAGACTAGTTATTGTTGCTATCACTGGTCTTCCTGTAGCTGCCTGAGGGAAGCTGAAAATTGGATAAAGTAGAGGAAGCTCGAATTTAAATCCACGAATGCCTTTCAAGGACACGACCTTTAGAAATAAAGATGACGTCCAAGAGGATATTAAACTATTTATCAATATGAATATTATTTTTCACCATGTAAATATATTTTGTATGGGCGTGAAAATACTGTGAATTTCCCCAACACTGTGAGATTTAGGATTATTTCTAGAGTTTCTCGGGAAATTTAGGTAAATTTCTAGTAACGTTGTTTCTTTGCATAATTTTGATTTAATGATTTCGGAAGTAAAGGATGATATATTCTAAAATTAAAAAAAAATGTTTTCACATATTAAAATCTTCCTCTTTCATTTGATACCCGACACAATAAACGTAACTAAGAAAAAAACGATTTTCATTTGCCACCTTTAAAATTTCCATATAAATATTTTTGAGCTTATGCGGGTTAAAATGTTGTACCACTATGTCAATTTCAAACGGTTTCGAGGAAAAAAACGGCGCATACATTTACAATGTCTGTCATTTATATAATATTTAAAAAAAATAGTTGGTGGATCTTTATAACTTTCTCTTTCAATTTATATCCTATGCGAAATGTCTGAAAATTGAAAATAAATTCCTTCATTTCTATATAAATATTTATCTTAAATATTTATATAGCAATGTATATAATATAATATATAATATAATATATTTCAAACGGTTTTTGAGAAAAATGACACCTGCATTTTCAATACAATCTCTAGATTTATTTTATATAATATTCTAAAAAAACACTTGTGTATGCTTATTACCACACGATAGAAATCTTAAATATTTATATAACATTGTATATAATATAATATATAATATAATATATTTCAAACGGTTTTTGAGAAAAAGGCACCTACAGTTTGAATACAATCTCTAGACTTATCTTACATAATATTCCAAAAAAAAAAACACTTGTGTGTGCTTATTGACACACGATAGAAGTGAAAACCAAAATAGAAAATACAATAACATAAGCAATGTAATACACATTAATGTAATAATACACATTAATGGAATATATTGTATTGATTATTTACAATAATATGCACGTATTATATTAAATTATACTCAAATAAAATATTAATAAAAAATAAAACGTAATTCTTAAAACGATAGACTTCGTGTTATACAGTGGAGCCGAGTGTACCCGAATCCGAACTCGCTTGGTTTATGATGAAGGGAGCCGAGTTTACCCGATTCAGCGTCACCGATCCAAGCGAGACGGCTCAGTTTTATTCGCTCCTCAGAAAAAGTGCGCACGATGCGCCTAAAAAAGTTTTCACTTCAAAAAAGTAGTTATGAATTTGCAATTTTTATATGTTACTCTTTCAATTGATGGTATATGCGAAATACGAGAAAATGAAAAAAATTGTCTAAAATGTCATTTCAAATTTTATTCATTTTTAACTATTTAAGTATATGCGAGTTTAATATGTCTTATCACTATGTCAAATTCTACGTTTTTACGTCAAAAGATTTCTGGGAAAAACGGTTACAACAGACGTACAAACGGACGGACACGTGACTGACCAAAAACATGAAAAGTGAAATTGATTACATTTTTTGCACGTTGCACAAACTATACTTTTCAATCTACTTTGAAAGAAAACAAGTAAAATTACAGAATCGTGCGAAATAAAACAATGAAGTCGAATCATACACGAGTGACGTTTATTTTGCAATGGCTATGTCACTATACTCGACCATAGGTTTGACTTCTAAAGGGTTAAACAAAATGAACTAACTTTATTCAAAGATATCTGTCAGATGCTGTTACTTAATGGATAATAGACTTTGACGCATAAGACTACGAACTTGTCGTAGTATATTAACTCTATAGAGAAAAGTATTGTCGGCATCATGTGCCGTGCAATAAACATCTATCTACATTATCCTTCACCGCATCTATCGTTAGTTTTTAATCGTTCTCCACGGCTTCACGCATAAATCGACTCGCAGCGGCCAGTAATAACATAAAAAGCCAATAATTATTGAAGAGCGCGAGATCAGCCGCTCGGCCTTTAGATCTGACACGGCGACACCGCGGCGGCCGCACACCTGCATCTCTCGCAGCATCCGCAAATCTAAACGTCTCAACTCGGTCTTTATTTACGCAGAAATAAAGCGCTTATTATAACTTACGTTAAAACTCAATTTCGTATACCGGAAAAGGAGATACCGTCGCCGAGGCGAGTTGAGGTTTACTCAAAAAGGAGTTAGAGGTTATTATCGTATGCACAGAGTCCGCTTTGTTGTGTTTGATGTGGTTTGATACTTTTTTAACCGTTGTTTGGGTTTCTATAGGATGGGCTTTGCGCCGGTGCCTTTGTGGCTTTTTTCAAAGGATTTACTGTACTCACAATTTGTAGATAGGAGGTTTTTGACTGTTCGCTTGTATGTAAACGTGTTTAGCGTATCATTGAAATCGGTGAAGCTACGCTTTCCTGGTAATTCGTCGGTTTAAGTTTAAAATGTTTGATAGGTTTCAAACAATATGCAGAGTTGAACAAAATCAGAATATTTAAATTTTTTTTTAAATTTTACCCACACCATTTCCTGTATCAAGTTTATTTGCTCTTGTCTTGAAATGAATAAAAATTTGAATTCTTTATTCTGTAATTTTGGTTTTTATTTTAAGTCTTATTACATTTATTTTGTTGTAATCAAATTCTGCTATAACCTCTGTTGTTTATTATCTGTCCTCTAAATTTGTTTTGTCTTCTTAAGTATATAGATAATAAGCAAGCCTCGTTGAAAGATGAAACTTGTCGATCTCCAATTTCAAAAGTTTTAAAATTTCACTTTAAAAAACTGATATTTCTGATGTGATACATCTAAGGGCATGTTTGGATGAGAGTTAAAAGGTTCTGATGGCACTTCACGACGTACTATTCGGCCAGATTCGCGCCTTGTCGGTTCTTTCCGATTTAATTCGACAAGCTTCGCGTCTTGTCGGCCCTTTCCGATTTAATCCGGCCAGCTTCCCGTCTTATCGGCTCTTTCCGATTTAATTCGGCCAGCTTCGCCTCTCGTCGGTTCTTTCCGATTTAATCCGGCCAGCTTCGTGTCTTGTCGGCTCTTTCCGATTTAATTCGGTCAGCTTCGCCTCTCGTCGGTTCTTTCCGATTTAATCCGGCCAGCTTCGTGTCTTGTCGGCTCTTTCCGATTTAATTCGGTCAGCTTCGCGTCTTGTCGGCTCTATTCTTATTCACTAACGCTTACAATTATACTCGTTTATATCAGTATTTACAAACTCCATCATCGAACGTACGACATCCTAACAATATTTCAGAATAAAAGCATAAACAAATTTAATTGTTTAATATCTGCCGGCGTCCCATGACGGCTCACTTTTTTCTTATTCAAAATTTATATCATTTCTCTTCTATATATTGTTGTCACGTATATAGTTTAAAATTAATTGAATGAATCTTTATAAAGTTAGTATCCAAGTTTCACTTACATTGCAATTGAATTTTGAAGCACCAGTAATTATTTCTATGAGCTAAAACTTCAATTACAGAATTGTTGCATAACTCAACCTTCAATTAACCATCTTCATATAATTTCGCCCTTATTAGATTCAGTTATTTAAAAGGTATATGCTTTGTGAGATCGATTTTATAGGTTTTGAATCTATAAATCAAATTAAAGAAAGAGAGAGAGGAAGAGAAGTACCGTTAAAGAAAAATATTAATAATAATTCATGCGTAACGCAAACGAGTGACAATTATCGGTCCGACAATAATTGGACAAGATAGAAGATATGTTGTTTAACATTATAACGCAAACATCTTACAAGTCAGTTCTATGAACAAATCGGCATGACTCTGGCTGGTTTTCGCCGATTCGAACTTACTGCGATTTCGACGTAACTAATATGATAAAGGAAGTTAAAACGCGCTAGCAGAGAAAAGGATAGAATATACGAATGAACACGCGCTGACGATGATGGAGTAGTCGGCGGCGCGCTTTGAGTCGATGGAATGTCGGTCATCAACCTTGTCCGACAAAAGTCGGTAGTTTGTCGGCCGCCGACTCATCACACACAATAGTGTGTTAGCATTCAAATGTATATATTAGCGTCGTTTGCATATCCCACATTTTAAATGTTACTTTTAGTCTAATTAGTAATTTGTTAACCTTTCAATCTCATTTCAAAACCAAATGAAGTTAACGTGGTGAAGTTATTGTATATTACTATTTAAATCACATATGTATTATTTATTTCATACCTATATTCGGAAAACTAGTGATTTCATCTGGCAATTTGATGTCTCGTTTTTTATAAGTGGGTGATTATGACTTCAAATTATCAAAATAGTAAAAAAAGGTGTTTATTTTATGTAATTGTAAATAGAATAAAATAGAGTTACATCAATAAACAAGATTTCTGTAGTTTAAACTGATTGAAAATATTGACGTAACAGTTCGAATCTGTAATTCTACTAAACGACACCTAGTGTTAAAATTAGTAACTTATATTTTTCTTTCTTTAACTTAAGCACAGGCAAAATTACAAACAGCCAAATGTAAATATAAAATTTAATCCAATCAATCGGCGGTCTTATAAATCGGTTGCCTATTTAGTGATAGATGATATAAAAAGAATATTATTTATTCATTTATTCACAAAAAAACAAAGGTCAATACAAATCACGTCACGTTACGTTACGTGTTGCAGAATCTTACAAAATTTTTATACCAAAAATTTTGGGATAAATTGCTTAATTGAGTAATTTTTAGGTAGTTTATTAAAAAACAATCAAAAAACATTTACGTTCACAAATTAAGATTTTTTTTATTTTCTTACCGCTAATCAATTATTTTTTAAGTTTGTTATTAGAAATTTTACAGTTATTTAATGAGACTAACGTTTGGATTAATTTGTTGTCCATGAACAAATAATTGAATAATAAGTGAAAAAAATCTACCAAAACCTTGAGTGTGGTATCATTGCCAAAAGCTCGTTTGGTTGCATCCAAATATATATTTCCCTTTGCTTTCTTTTTCGGTCTCGCCTTCGTGTCCGCTCTCGCGTTCACCTTACACTTCCCCTTCGCCTTTCACTACATCTTCTTATTCCCCTTCCCCACTTCTCATCTTCACCTTCCCTTCCCCATCCCTTTTCACATAGCCCTTCCCCGTCCTCCCGTCACACACCCTTTCGCCTCCTTCTTCACACCCTCACCACACCCTTCTCCGTTCCTTCTTCTCCTTCCCCTTCACCGTCCCTTTCCCTTCACCGTCCCTTTCCCTTCACCTTCCCCTCCCCTCCATCTCACCCACCCCTTCCCCGTCCCCTTCCCTTCCGCTCCTCTTTCCCTTCCCTTCCACTCTCCTTCCTCTTCCTTTCCGCTCCCCCTTCCCCTTCCCTTCCCTTCCGGTTTCCCTTCCCTTCCGCTTCCCCTCCCCCCTCTCTTCCGCTTCCCCTTCCCCTTCCCTTCCGCTCCCCCTTCCCCTTCCCTTCTGCTGCCCCTTCCCCTTCCCTTCCGCTCCCCCTTCCCCTTACCTTTCCTTTCCCTTATCTTCCAATTCCTCTTCACATCCGCCTTCCCCATCCTTCTTACCACCCCCTTCTCTTCCCCCTCTAAATATTTGAGCATAAGTCGTATTTAAAAACATTGTTTTTCGCAATGTACTATATATTTGCATATTTTTAGATTGTCTTTTTAAATATGCAATTTAGAATTGTGAAAATATATGTTTTTTTCCCCCACAACAATTATTTTCAAATGATGCTCCACGCGATATACAAAATGAAAAAAACAACTTTAATACCTTCCTTTTTAATTATTAGGGTATTTGACTGATATCGATATTTTTGTAAAAATGTTTTAAAACTGTAGAGTAGGTTTAAAAAAAACCATGGGATGAAAAAAAAGTACATAACAAACAATTAATCGAGATTTCTAACAAGGAAAAACTGTCAATTTTTTTTCATTAAGTATAAAATATTGTTACGAATTTAGTTTCCATGTAAAAAAATGAGAAAATTATAATATGCAATATATAACTTAAACGCAATATTTAACGAGATCCTAAAAATATTTAATAAACTCCCTTATAATGAATGCTAAATAACAGGCTAGTGACGTCATAAGCCAGTTGTGTTTTGTGTGGGGCATTTTCGCGCGAATCGTAGTTCGTCAGGTTTTAGTCGTTATAATTTTGTAATGATAAGTCCCAAGTACGATATATATATATTTTAGCCGTTTTTAATGTTATGACTTATTCTATTTTATTAATAAAAATATAGTCAAATATCCTATTGCTGGATGGTGTAAAATATGTGGATTAATAAAATATATTACAATGCCAACTTTTAAGTTGCTACTTCGCTTGGTTTATGAGAAAAAAATAACTGTATTCCCTGCTATATCTTTCATAGACGTAAACTCATGGGATATATTTAAAAAAAATATGGCTATTCATTTTCTACAGGATTTTCTAGGTTTCTAAAAAAACATATTTTTTCAAAATTTTAGATTGAGTAGCTACGGAAACAAGAGGGGTCGGGGGGAAGAAACACATTTTTTTACCTATTTGTCAGTATATCCCTGAAGATATAATATATAAAATTATGAAAAAAAACTATTTTTGAGACCCGTATAACTAGCCCTTTCAAACGACATAGGGAATATAATACATAATTAAAGAAAACGAATATTTTATTTGCTCCTCGTAAATTTTTTTGTTACTGTGATATGTGAAGGTTAAAATGTTTTGTTACTATTCCAAATTTCAAGTTTCTATGCCAAGCGGTTTCTGAGAAAAACGACTGTGACGGACAGACACGTGAGTGATCTTGTATGGGTTCCATTTTTCTTCTTCAAGATACTGACCCCTAAAAACAAATAGTTACAGGATACTTGTCATTAAGAATCTTAAAAGTAGACAGTTTTAAACCACAACACATCTATTCATCAGAGAAAAATTTGTATTCATTGATCGGAATTTGCATCAGAGTTTCCCTTTTCTGTTATTAATATTTACATTTGTTGCTTGCCAATTAGACATTTAAACTATCTTCAAGAAAAATAAATAATAAATATATATTTTCCTGAACTTCGATAAATAAAGTACTCAAAAGATGTCAGTCTACAAAAAATAAGACGTATCTTAACCTGATCCAAAAATTTGCATCTAAACAACTCCAATTATCAATCAATATTTTAAATAGTGACATTCCAACGCAACACAACAACAAGTTTTTGCCACCACCTCTCAACACATTTTTTACCTCATCAAACTCAAAACAGTAAAAAGTCATAAACACTTTTTTTAAATTCAAAATTACTATGAAAAAGTCATAATTCTAAATTACTATGGAGAGGAAAAACCCATTTGAACAGTTTTTTGCTGCCAGCCGTAATCATTTTATAGTCCACTAATAAAATGAGTTAGTAACTTAAGAAAAAGTTAATTAATTGGCCAAGGCCGACTGAATTAATTAACTTTGATTAACAACATGTGTTGACGCATATGTGGGCGATTTTACATTCGAATGACTCGTATTGTTAAAGCGTAACGGTTATTATGTTACCTCGTTATTAAATTGTGATTATGGTTTTAAAATAAGTTCCGACCTGGTTTATTTAATTTTATTTATGTAAGTTTATATTTCTGCAGGATAGTGTGAATATTGTTTATGACTTAAGACGTATTTCATAGAACATTTACTTGTAGATAAGTGTTTGTATTAAATGTAATTAAAGCGTGGAAAAAAGCATTTAATAATCGTGTCTACATAATAAAATTATGACATAATAATATTGTTAAAATTAAAAGTATCTTACCTATACATACATTAAATTTATATTGAAAATGCGGTATTTGCAGCATTGCTTCGTAAATGTTGAGGTCAAAAATGTAATATGTACATTTTTGTCTATTTTTTTGCTTGCCTGTTAACTCTTCTCAAACAAAAGAATAAATAAAGGATACTTCACAGATTTTTTATTTTAGAATTATTTAATTAGAAATTGTTCACATACAGAGCATATTTAAAAAAAAACCTGTTAAGTTTGAGCCAGACTCGAGGTTTTCGTAGCTCATTTGAAATGAAATTATTTAATATATCATAAGTCGTTACTAATATAGACCATCTGGTTTAATAACGATTTAATAACACTAAGTTTTTTCGTAAATGTCTTTTTTGTATAATTATTTAATAACATTCACTTTTTTCATAAAGGTATTTTTGTTACAATGTATTCTAAAGGTACACTTGTATAGTAACAAAGTAGTGAACAGATGTAAAAAAATAATCAAATTTACTTTCATTCTTTTAAATGGATTTAAATACTCTTGGAAATTATACCGTAGGAATATAATTTATAAAGAAATAACATAGATTTTACTTTTGAAATTAATTTGTTTTATCAATTTTTATATAATAAATTTCACTGAATAACCATAAAATTATAGTCCTTGAATATATTTGGCGTTAATTTTGTAGAAATTCATTGTTCACAATTAAATGAAACTACGTGATGTAGTATCATTTCTACTTTCTTTAAGTTCTCTACCACGACCTAGGTTTCTTTGTATTACAACGGTCTTTCAAGATAGTTTTTTTCAGGAGCGAGTAGAGGTATCAAGTTGATATCAATGTCAAATAGTTAGGTCTCAAGTCCCTTGGAGCTATAAAAGAATCAAGCTTCTAAGCCAACGCAATAAAATATACGGCCATTTATGCCACATATTTTGACACTTGTAACTAAATCAGAAGCTATAGGATACTTCCCGTTGACCTAGAATCATGAAATTTGGCAAAAAACAAGTCTCACAAAACAATTAAAGGAAAAAAAACCAAAATCGTTAATTTGTAGTTATATTACATAAAAATATTATATTAAAATGGACGCCTGGAAAAGATATAATAGGCAATATATTTTCGTTCTGAAAATTTAAATTTTGTAAATAGTTTAATAGGAATATTATACACCATTAAATATTTACAAATGCCTAAATGTGTCCGGAACCCTCGTAGTGCTAGTTCCACTCGTGCTTGAAAGGTTGTTTTCCTTTTGAGGTATGGACCCCTAATATTCTTTCTTTTATAATTCGATCACGACATTCCTACTGAATGCCAAAGGATGTTGAAACAAATGGAAATGATATGTAATATAGTCTGGATAGACTGACGTATAGGCTATACTACACATAGCTGCACGTAATTTTTGTTGCTAATATAAGGCTATAGCAGAAAGCTTAATTTGCAGCAGTATTCAGTTACTTTAGACTTGCATGAAAATAATCTCTGGGATTCCTCATTGAAGTTAATTTCCATATAAGAGAGGTTTTTATAGGACGTTTAATTATAAAACTAAAAAAAAATTTCTTTGCAAAAATTAGAGTTTGAAAATCAGTGGTTTCACATCATTTCGATGTGAGAATTTTTTTTGCTAATTCTACACTCTATAAATCGTGAATGATACGTTTTTTATAATACTATAAATCGTGAACGATAAGTTACATATTGTGAACGATAAGGTGTATATGGTTCCGTGACGACGTCGACGAATATGCTAAATACATAGTAACTATTGTTATACCAATATTTGACATACTTCACTGTATGACGTAATTACAAGCAACGCAATTAAACTAACAACGCTTTAAAGTTTTGTTTATGTTAACAGACAGCTAATTGATGGTCATAATGTTACGAGTAGAGTACTCTTAACATTAGAATAAGTTGTGGTAATTTCTAATTAAAAGTGAATCCATTATATCATAATTAAATCTGCCTACATCATGGGAGATAAACATCAAGAAAGAAGAAGAAAAATATATTTCCACAAATTCATTGACCAGTAATTGTTTCATTAATTACAAGAGATCAGATGAGATTTTTGCTTGATTTTAACAATGAGAAAACAACTTTAGAAAGTAAATCAGACGAAAAACCAAAAATATTCACAAAAGTTATTAAATATTTCTTCTCGAATTTTGTAGCTGTCGATTAGTAAATAATTTTAATACATTAGAGGTGGTAGAAAATGTCAACTAGGAAATCATTTTATACAAAAAAAATTTAAAAAACAGAAAAAACCCAATGCTCAAAAACTGAAACGAGTTATTTTAATACTGTCAATATCGCTCTAAACAATCATTTTGAAGTGAGATCTGGAAATCAAATGTCAGTTTATTATTCATAATGCTTACCTGCAAGAAGAAGTAAAATACTTCTCCTAAATCTTTTAACAGCGTCACTAAAATGTGTTTTTTTTTGGGTATAGTTTTTTACGTAGTCGGTTGTTTGTTTTTTGGTTATAAATATATTTATATCAAACTATTTAGTTAAATTGATTATTTGAATGTCCATAATGAATGGATCCATGATGATGATTAGGTTGTATTTATAAGTACCAAGAGCTATCCATGCGCCACCTCGGCCGATCTCACGGCTCTTTACCTGTGAAGGAGTCATTTAATTCGTTATGGAAATAGAATGAGTCCAATAAAAAAGGACCACGTGTGACTTCCGTTTATCATAACTGACTACACACCCCGGTTGAGATTATAGATACAATTCTAGATTTGTATCTGGAACTATATACATTATGTATTATATAACGTATTATCTATACATATAATCAAATTATAACAGAGTAAATTCTGTACACGGAAAACATTTTCAAAAACAATGATTGATTTAGCGTAAAGATTGAAAATAGAAGCCAGAAAATCTGTTTTATATTGCTTTGTTTGTCTGTCTGTATATTATTTTGTCAATTACGCAAAATCCACAGGATGGATTTTGATGAAATTTGGTAAGGTAATAGTTTATATCCAAAAGTAACATTTGAGAAAAATTAATAAAAGATTTTTTTGTTTTGCTTATACAACTCCTGATAAAAATTAGACAATGTCTCCCATCGCGTCACATCACTAAATGACTCTCGTCATATAAAGGTTTTTGACGCATAAATTGACTGTTTAAGATTACGGTATGCGATAAGCAATTAAATGCATTACGACACCATATATAATTCTGATATGTGTATTCTCAAATTGTTTTCTTGCAAACTTCTCGAGGACAATTAGTCGAAAAGATAGTAATTTAACAGTTATTTTCTCTGGTAAATTATTTTCTTTCAACATACGTATCCGACAGTATAATAACTAACACAAAAAAATGAAAAAATAACCTAACACACACATGTCTAGTTAAAAAAAACAGCGTGTCAGAATACGTACGTAGTGAAGTTCCGTAGTTGTCTTTATATCTCTTAAATTGTTAAGATAAGTTAACTGAAATAATTTTATCTCATAATTCTGATCAAATGCTAATAACACGATTAACTTTTTTTTAGCTTTTTCCAACTCGTGTTTAAAAAGCAAGAGCTGGAAAGGAGCTTAATATGAAAATTGACTATCCATTGATGCCCCACTTAATGGAATGCAAGAAAAAAATGCTTCCTCTCTGCTTTGGAGAGAAATATCTAATACGTTGATTATTTGATATTTTGCTACATCTAGAATGAGATCTTTACATAATACATATGCCACTTTCATGCATACGGGTCTAAAACTTTAGAAACTATAAAACTCTGACAGACGACGGACAGGTCGAAATTATAAAACTAAAAAGCTTTAAAATATGCAGTGGCAACTTGGGAAAATAATTGACCTAAAAATTTTAACACACCTATAGACACCCATCTATATGTGCCTGTATAAAGGAAAAAAGTAATATTTTCGAAAGTATATAGAATTTATTTGGGTTTTATTTCGTCCTGCAGGCTGAACGGCTTGACAGATATTTACCTGTGAAGAAGTCATTTAATTCATCATGGAAGTAGTAAAACACTAGAAGACATTTAGCGAGCTATAGAAAGGGCCATGTTCGATGTTTCTCTGTGAAATATGATCCTTTTTGAGAAGATCCATAAGAACTATGGTTACCGACAAAACTCGTAGAATTGGCACCGAATGGACAGGTCATATAGCACGCTAAATCGTCGACCGGCGGGGAAAAAAGCTTCTCGCACGGCGATCGCGTATAATAAGATTAGAGTGGCATGATTTTCCACTAGATGGACCGATGAACTGGTAAATTTTGGAAGAAACTCTGGGATGTAAGCAGCACGGTATCGAACTATGTGGGAATCTATGGGGGAAGTCTATGTTCTGGAGTGGATTAATAATGATGAATATTTTATTCAAACTTTCGAATAAAGTAATTTTGGTTGACTGGTATCAACAACTTTAAGAGGCACATGCAACCATGAAAAACTACCTTATATATTCCGACATTCATTTAGCTACTTTTTTTAAAGTGGGTACTAAATGTTAACCATAGTAAATAAATACTACAGCTACAGGTGAACGATATCAGTATTTTATCACATCAGGTGACCCCGTTACGAGTATTTAAAAACAATATGTATGTATACCTGTTACAAAATACTAGGGCGTACGCGGCGTATGTCCGTAATCGCTTTGTTCCTTTTTCCCATGTAGTGATTGAGTCATTACGAACAGAGGCAGAGAGACGCGTATTTTGTAAGAGGTATAATGAATATTAGCTTGGCCAAAAATATGATATGTTATGAATATGAACCTATTACCTGGAACGTTTTATGTTTCATTCTTTTGTCTGAAAGTATTTATGTGTTGAACGGGAGAGCCTGAATACGTTCGTAATCGCTTTCTTTCTTTTTCTCTTGTAGAAATGGAGTCATTACGAACAGAGAACAGTTTGTAACAGTTATCTGGGTAAAGTAATACACTAGTATATCCATTCCACGCAAATACTTCGCACTCGTAATAATTTAAGTATAAAAAATAAAAAAGCAATCGATATTGATTACTTTTTGTAATCTTCTCTAAAAGTTGTTGTATACTTCGTTAGGTTTTTATTGTTAGTTTTAGGTCTTATTAACTATTTTAAATGTATTCAAAATATAATATAAGCACGTCCATGAATGTAGATTTTTCGTTAGGTTTTTAAATTAGTATTAATACTAACTGTTATTTACGAACTATAGTGACAAATTTAAGAATTTCTGTTTATTTGGTAGTTCGTTTGGATTTGGGGACGAATTAAATAAAAGTAGCAAAACAAATTTTAATACTGTTTGTCTGTTACGCCTTCTTGCTAATTATGAGTATGTGCGCTGTGAACAATTTGATATTTTAAGAAAAATGGCTGTAAAATAAAAGCTATTTTAGACCACGCGAGGGATGCATGAAACTACACATTTTTATTTGGAATTTTAAAATGAAAGCTAGTGTTTGCGTAAGCGCAGCTTATTATCTAAATTATACTTGACTAGTATAACATAGATCGTACGCTAATCACTATCATAAGTATATTCCGCTTTCCTCTAACTATCGTGCATTGTCACGTATTCTGTATAATAAAAGTGACCTGTTATCTGCGAGATAAAGACGTGATTGTGTTAACCTACAAAAGATAAGGTGGCGAGTGGCCTGAACTGGTGATCTCAATAAAAGCTGACGCTAAGCGCCCATAAGTTACGGACGGGCGCTTATACAAATGCAATGAGCGAGATTGAATTAATTGCAAGGTAATTCTTTAAGAGCAGATCCGGGTTAACGATTGAGCTGTGTAGAAATTAGAGCTATAAACTTTTTGTGTTACGATATTTGAATTGCATTTTTGGTAAATATATTTATTTTTGGTAAATATATTTGGTAATTTCAACAATTACGTACTTACGTAATTTATACAAACCCATTTTTTTTTTTGGACCCATTTGAACTTAATATTGAACAAAACTTTAATAAATTCGGAGTTATTTGATAAGAAGCAACACATAATTTTACAGCGTCTACAACGGATGGTGATCCTAATTTATTGTCCTCAAATCAGCTAATGTTTGAATTACTCCTTGTTTGGTTATTTCCCAATTTTAAAGTAAATATAATTTTAAAACACTTGATCAAAATATTTTCGTTCAAATATATTAAAGTTCATAGAGGTAGTTCATTACATTTTAACAAGGCTTAAAATTTGGACAAGATTAAGCCTTTTAAGCCAAACAATTCCTATCTAAATAAATGCGATAACGAAAAAAAACTTAATTACATAATATCGAAGCTCATATAATCATGTATAATCGCATAATTTCAAGTTATCTCTTTTTTTTTTATTGATATTTGATGATTTTTATAGATATTTGCTATAAAAGAGACAATAAAAATATAAAAGATACAATAGAGAATGTGAGATTTTTATAGATATTTGCCATAAAAGAGACCCAAAAATTAATTAAAAAATAATGGTATTTTTAAGATATAAAAAGGAATAAAATTCAGCAATTAACTGCGAGGAAAGAGCGAAAAACAAAAAAAATAAAATATTTGTAACTATAAAAAAAAACAAAAAAGCTATGTTTATGGACGTGCTTACCTTATATTTTTAGTATATTTGAAATTGTTAATAAGACCTAAAAATAATAATAAAAACCTAACGAAGGATGTAACAACTTTTTAGAGAAAATTACAAAAAGTAATCAATATAGATTGCTTTTTTATTTTGTAGCCATTGCCCAATGTAATTAAACATAAAGTGTCAATTGACGTAACGAATGTCAGTACATTTGTTTTGTGTTGTCAAAACGAATGTCATTTTCACTCCTTACGAATTTTACGCGGCTTTATTCGACAGTCCTCTCAATATTGCCAATTTCAGTAAATAACATGTTATATCTGCGTATGGAGGATCTACACTTTATTTTACTTCGCTGATTTGAGGATTTAAAGTACTTATTTAAAATACTTCTATTATATTGTGAAAAATTATCTGGCTTTCATAAATAATACAAAATTCCTCATTTGTCTGATTGAGGGTTAGGGAGATTTGTCTGATTTAAACAAAATTTCAAGCAATTTATTATTTTCTGATTCTCCAGTTAAAAATATTACTTTTATTCTTGTAGTAAAAACTATATGATTATTGTCAATAAGCCTGGGCCAAAACTATATGTTTTCCTTTAAAATACTATGGCGCGCTAGAGTTGGTAAACCCGTGAAGACGCAAATCATATATGGCCACGTACTCAGAATCAAGGTAATATTTGATTTTAAATAACAAAAAAAAACCTGTAATTTTAAGTCTGCAGACGATGTTTGTATAAAACAGGATCTAGAGAAATGTAAATAAAGCCTTTGTCTACAAGTTTCGTAATCTGCTACGGAATTCTATTAGCAAACACCTGCGCATGTTTTGGTCGATTTACATCGACGAAGATGAGACTACGTCGTCATAGAATACATTGCCAACGTTTCCATAATATCTGGTATTCGTGATTATTTTTACCGGGATTTGTGTCACAAAATACTGTAAATTAATATATGGAGTACCAGCAATTAAAATAGGTATAACCAAATTAAAACTATATTATAATTAGTAAAATAATTACATTTCAGTTTCAATCTCGTTGTCATTACATGTATTTAAGGAGTAGAGTGAAATATTTCATTAATCCGAAGCAAAATCCTGATTCACGTTACTAATAAGCATTGATTTGGATTGTATGCAAAATCCGATCAAAACTTTAGAAAGTTTAATCTCTTTTTATGGTTCGATAACTGAAAAGAAAAAAAAACGGATGCTTACGAGATACTCACGTCTCCGTCCGGTTGTCTGATCTAAAAATATTAATTTGCCATAGTCTAAATATTTAAGGCTCAAAACGTTTATTAAATTTAGAGAGGGCAAATTATTTATTAGAATAACCTTTTAAATCCCACGGTTCTCAAATGTTTATTTCCTAATTTTAAGTAGCATATCTAAGAGATGAGTTAGAAGATATATGGAAAAAGTGTTTTCTCGACAATTTATTTACACGGTGAAAAATAATATTAATATTTATAAATAGTTTTATAGAAATACTATGTACTATTGAATATATTTGGCGTTAATTTAGTAGAAATTTATTATTCTTCAGGTGGACTATTAGCAAAGATATTTGCTAATATCCCACCTTTAGATGTTGTAATACAACGAAACCTAGGTCGTGGTAAAGAACTTAAAGAAAGCAAAAATAATACTACATCACGTAGTTTCATTTAATTGTGAATACTATGTACTATTAAAGGTTTAACTTTTATGTGTGCTTAAGTGAGTACAGATAAATTTAACCATTATTCGATTAGAAACTGGTTTGCATACCTGTGACACAAAATACGCCAGTTGATTACTTAAATGTACAGAAACTCTTGGTTAAACTAAATATACGTTTAACTTTTATGTTCAAAAAATGAATGCAAACACCTAAAGTGAATGCAGATAAATTTAACTAACATTATTCAATTAGAAACTGGATTGGATCCCAGTGGCACAAAATAAGCCGATTGATTATATAAATAAGCAGACTGTTGATTAAATTAAATGTACGTTCAACTTTAATGTGTAAAAATGAATACAAACAAATTTGACCATCATTACTTGATTAGAAACTGGATTAGCTCGCAGTGGTATAAAATATGCCAGTTGATTACATAATTGTACAGAAACTCTTGATTAAACTAAATATATGTTTAACTTTTATATGTACCTAAGTGAATACAGATAAATTTAATCAACTTTACTTGATTAGAAACTCGATTAGACCCCAGTGGCAGAAAATACGCCAGTTGATTACATAAATGTACAGAAACTTTTTGTTAAACTAAATATACGTTTAACTTTTATGTGTACCTAAGTGAATACAGATAAATTTAACCAACATTATTCAATTAGAACCTAGATTGGATCCCAGTGGCACAAAATAAGCCGATTGATTACATAAATGTACAGAAACTCTCGATTAAACCAAAAGTAAGTTTAATTTTTATGTATACCTAAGTGAATACAAATAAATTTAAACATTGTTACTCGATTAGAAACTGGATTAGATCCCCCCCAGTAGCACAAAATAAGCCGATTGATTACATAAACATACAGAAACTCTTGATTAAACTAAATATATGTTTAATTTTTATATGTACCTAAGTGAATATAGATAAATTTAATCAACTTTACTTGATTAGAAACTCGATTAGACCCCAGTGGCAGAAAATACGCCAGTTGATTACATAAATGTACAGAAACTTTTTGTTAAACTAAATATACGTTTAACTTTTATGTGTACCTAAGTGAATACAGATAAATTTAACCAACATTATTCAATTAGAACCTAGATTGGATCCCAGTGGCACAAAATAAGCCGATTGATTACATAAATGTACAGAAACTCTCGATTAAACTAAATGTACGTTTAATTTGTATGTATACCTAAGTGAATACAAATAAATTTAAACATTATTACTCGATTAGAAATTGGATTGGATCCCCCCGTGGCACAAAATAAGCCGATTGATTACATAAACATACAGAAATTCTTGATTAAACTAAATATATGTTAAAATTTTAGATGTACCTAGGTGAATACAAATAAATTTAATCATCATTATTCGATTAGAAACTGGATTAGATCCCAGTGGCACAAAATATACCAGTTAATTACAAAAATGTACAGAAACTCTTTGTTAAACTAAACATACGTTTAACTTTTATGTGTACTTAAGGGACTACAGATAAATTTAACCAACATTATTCAATTAGAAACTGCATCGGATCCCAGTGCCACAAAATAAACCAATTGATTATATAAATGTACACAAAATCTTAGTTAATCTAAATATACGTTTAACTTTTGGGTGTCCCTAGGTAAATACAGATCAAGTTAACTATCTTTACTTCATTCAAAACTCGAATAAATCCCGATTGCACAAAATATGCCAGTTAATTATATAACGTAGAGAAACTATAGAAAATATATTCCTAAATATCGAGGGATTCATCAAATTTTGCATCATATGCTGTTGCGAAAGTAACGAATGACTCAAAAATAGTAAACTAAAATAAATAACTAGAACGGAGGTACGGTTTCGGTTACTTACGGTTACTTTAAATTGAATCGCTATGGCTGTCGGATGATATTCAAACGTACCCTTTTGTTTCACAACTAGTTGGGTACTTTGGTACTTATTTTGTATTGTAAAATGTTTCACCATATTTTACTTTAAAAAATAAGAGAAACGTAAGAGAATAACTAAACTTATCTACATGATTTAAACAATGGTTGTTGACTCGTAAATCAAATGCGGACTTGTGTAACTTGTTTTATAAATGAAATTGTCTTGTTATATATTTGTCTACAAAATGAGACAACCAAAAGTATAAATAGTGGTTATCACTTTATCACTTCGTTGTCCGTCTGTCGGTCTGTCAAGACCATTTTTCTCAGGAACGCGTGGAGGTAGTAAGTTAAAATTAATATCAATTATTTAGGTCTACAGTCCATGAGGCTATAAAAAAATCAAGCTTCTAAGTCTATGGATTCAAAAAGTACTTCCGTTGACCTAGAATCTTGAAATTTGAAAAAAGCAAGGTTTTACTGCACAAGGTTTTATAGTAAAAGAAAAAATTCGAAAATCGTTTTCAAATGCCCCCATACAAAGATGTGACGTGCTATTTCCACAAAACTCGAAAAAAGTGAAGCAAAACTAGAAAAGATTTAAAAGTACATTTATTTTGAATGTCAATGTCAGTTAACAATATATTTTTTATTAATTTGGGTAATGACTACGAATTAAAAAAAAAACCGTATAAACTACGTCAATACCTACAAATTAAAAAAAACTATCGGTTTTTATTATTTTTTGTAATGGTCTCTAAAAAGTTACTATGCACTTCGTTAGGTTTTTATGACGATAGCTTTTTTGTTTACATCATGGTTACAAATTTTGTTTTATATTTTGCTTTTCCTCGATTGTCTTTCGCTGAATTTGTTATTTTTATATTCTAAAATATCAACCTTTTTAAAAATTATGTTCTATTTTTGTAACGCCTGGGTCATTTTCTTTCGTCACTTTTATATTGTTTCAAAACAGATTAATAAAGAAATGCGTTCCAACTTTCATTAATCTATGTAGATTAATTTATATCTTGTTAACGTTAGAAAGTGTAACAGAGCGATGGCTGCTGTTATTGGGAGTGAAACGAATGACAAACAGAGCGTGGAAAATGAATCATAGAACAGATGGCGGACGTAGAATGTCGCTATGAAGTGATAATCGATAATTATGTTAGTCAAGATTTCGCTTTTAATTACTTTCGTCTACGCGTGGATTGTTAGAGTTAACAAATATTTTGAAGTTAAGTTTATAATACATAGATTAAACGTATTCTGATGGAAAATAAAGATCTTTTTGTATCTAACTAATGAAACGTAAATATAAATATAATTTAACTAGATTGTAACAAATGAACAAGAGTAGACCTACCAAATACAATACCATAATTCCTGAATATTGTTTATGCAGAATCGGTTTATAAGAATAAAAGGAAAACTCCTAAAATGAAGATAATATGATGTGATGTTTCTAAATACTCATCGTGCGGAAAACGGTCGATATTATTTATTTTTGGTTATCTGAAAATAATCAGTTGAAAGCCAGTAAATAGCTACGATATAATAAAATTGTCTCTTAGGAATTCAAATTAATTTATATTTTCGAAAGGTATTGTGTTATAAACAGGTAAATATAAGTCATATTAAGAAAAAATATTGATTTTACAAAGTGATCACGCCATCACGTTAAAATATATCATCATGATATCACATTACGACACGCCATCACAGAATTTGCTCATCACGTTAAAATATAAATACAATAGTGTATTTATGTTACTTTACTTGCAGTTTACTGAAGAGAAATGATCGATATTTATTTATTTTCTATACCTTACGTTGGTACTCAGTACATTAGTATCCTACATTGTTTAGACATTTTAGTTTGGTTCTGTCACTGTTTAGAATTTTCGTTTAGTTCTGTCATTGTTTAGACATTTCAGTTCAGTTCTGTCATTGTTTAGGCATTTAAGTTTAGTTCTGTCATTGTTTATGCATTTCAGTTTAGTTCTGTCGTTGTTTAAATATTTCAGATTGGTTCTGTCATTGTTTAGGCATTTAAGTTTAGTTCTGTCATTGTTTAGGCATTTCAGTTTAGTTCTGTCGTTGTTCAAACATTTCAGTTTGGTTCTGTCATTGTTTAGGCATTTCAGTTTAGTTCTGATATTTTTTAGGCATTCCAGTTTAGTTCAGTCATTGTTTAGGCATTTCGGTTTAGAACTTAGTATTCTTATCTACCCATTCCGTGTCCTTTCTATTGTATTTAAAAAAAATCATTCTTGCTCATTAAAAATCTCTCATTCTTCCACTAATCCTATAAATTTTGGATTCAAGCACATTATGGCTCTTAATGTTTTTTAGTGATTCATAATTATATTTAAATATTTTTTCCTTGGTCTATACACGTTAAAATAGTATGAGTACCTAAATCCCGTTAAATGGAATTTTGAAGTGAACCTAGTTATCGCTTGGTACAATATAATTAAATCCGGATACCGTCACAAAGACTACAAAAAAGATGTGGTGGAAGTGGGTATAATGTCGAGTGTTAGTGCGGTATAATGTCGAGTGATGACTTCATCAAACAGTATTTCTACTGTTGTATTACGGCGATCCAAAATCAATACTTGAATGCAAAATCAACGTCGCCAAAGATTGTTAACTGTGGAAACAGGTATGGTCAGCGAAGACCCGAGTTGCGCGGAGCACACATCGATATATTAGCTAAAGAATCGCCTTCCTCCGCCAGCCGTCAGCTGGAGATGAAAGAAGAAGATGATGACAGTGATAGTGCATATCTTATATGTTCTATTTACATAGTGGTGCTTTATTTACAAAGGTTTTTAATTATACTGATTTTTATTTTTTTTGGTGTTTCGCAAAAAAAAGCAAGTCAAGCCTATTTGATCAACATGAAGCGTTAACGATAATATATTTCATATTTTCTTGAGGTATGTAATATATTTTCAGAATATATAAATCATAATCAATGATTCAAATGAAGAGATCCGATATGTGCCGGACGCATTTTTGAGTAAAATTTTTAAGCTATTATAGCAACATCAAAATACTGAAGGTTATATGATAATCTACAAAAATTTCTAGAATATATATGTATGTATATATATATATATATATATATATATATATGTAAACTACTCTTCCTTTCATGTTACATATATTTTTTTAATTGTTCGTCCTTTCCCATTAACTTCATACTTCTTGAACTACTTTTTGTTTCATATTATATAAACTTCTTGAATTACACAGGTCCGCAAATTTTTACTTTTATTTTCCCTTTTTGGATTTGATAGCTGATCTTAGAGTAGTTTGGTGCGCTGATTACGAATAAACCCTATGTATCGTGAAAAAGCCAACTTTACTAAGTAAAAAATTATATTACAGTAAAAAAACAATTACATGATTTTAGAACATTATAAATATATTTAAATGACGTTAATAATAATACTTTTGTGGAATCTTGTATTTTTTGCACCGAAGCTCCGATTGTGAGGTTTTTACTTAAAATTCCGACTTAGATCATCTCACATTAGCAACCTTCCTGATAGCGACGTTCTATCTCCTTCAAATCCTGATAAAATGTTTCGCATTGCTCTTCACTTACAGCTCCCAAGTTATCAGAAAAGTAGTTCAAGTGCGAATTAAAGAAGTGAAGTTTAATGCTCATCGAACAACCCATTTTTCCGAAATTTTCAATCATTTTCTTCACAATTTCTTCGTAATTTAGAATTTTATGGTTTGTTAGGAAATTACTCACTACATCCTTAAAAGGCTTCCCGGCTTCTAATTCAATTTCACATAATTTTTCATCAAAAGTTGTGTCTTTAATCAATTTTCTAACGTCGGGCCAACGGAAATGGCTTCTTTCACTTTAGCATCGTTTAGAGATGGAAAAATTTGATGTAGATTTATATAAACCTTCTCCTTCTTTATTTAGCGCTTTCGCAAATTCTTTCATTATTCCCAGTTTTATGTGTAAAGGGGTAGCAAAACTTTTTACCGGGGACGAAACTTTCTTTCACAACATTTTTGGTTATATGAACTAGTTTAGTTCCCGGTGGCCACTTTTTCTTCGTCCAATGTTGTGCTCTGTCTCGACTATCCCACACGCAGAGAACTCGCAGAGATTTTCAGATCTCCACAGACCATCCAACGTTTTTGTACGTACTTTATTTTATTCAACACATTTTTCAAAAGTGTCGTAGCATTCTTTCAAATGTAGAGAATTGGCGAATGGTAGTGAAGCGTACTTATTGCCATAATACAAAAGGACTGCTTTCAAACTTCGCTTTGATGAGTCTACAAACAATCGCCATTCATTCGCGTCATATTCGAACTTAAACATTTTCACTAAGCTAGGAATATCTTTACAATACACTAGATCACGATCTTCAGATTTCGATTTCAAAATGTGGTGCAAAGTCTTTTCTCTGTTGCGTTATCAGAAAAATGAGGTGACGGGAACAAGCACATTCTTTTCGTATAGTTTTTATCCGAGGAGTTCAGCTGCACCTTTTGGCAGGCTTAGATCTCTCGCGAAGTCATTCAGTTATGACTGGAAATAACTGTGTTTCACTTGCACTTAGCTCAAATTTAGCTTCAGGTTGAGATACCTCTTCGACATCACTGCTCATTATCATCTTTAGCTTGCACTGCTTGCAAATATGAAGGTGATGGTGGTGCAACGGTTGGGCCGCGATGCACCGTGTGCGTTACCGATTGCACAGTTGGATATACCAAAACCTTTTTTGTTTTAGAATATTGTAGCCTGTAGTCTTGCAACCAGCAAAAATAACAGTCTTCGGTGTGATTCTGAGATTCTCTCCATAACCCCATAACAAAAATCAAAGGTATTGTTCTACCATTTTGACCACTTTCGAAGTTCACGAACGTCGTGAAGTTCCCGAAAATTAACGACTTCTGGATCGAAATACATGTTGTACGCGTTAGTTATGAATTCGGTAATGTTAGGCTGTTTTGTCATGCATAAACTGACCACAAATATAACAAAAATTGTCCGGTGAGTTTAAACACTTTCGCGATAACATCTTCTAAGTGGGCGGAAGTACTGGTTTTGTAAAAACAATGAGGTTGCTATTTATACAAAAATCTATTAATCTACCCTTATTAACCTTCTAACGATGTAAGTTATTTACACTTAAATGAAGCCTTTAGCAAATTACTTAAAAATCCACCTTTTTTCCAATAATAAGGGTATGTCACTTAGTTAATTACGTTACATTTAACTAACCATTTATGAGAACTTATTCATTGTTGTCTACTGCAACCATTCAGTGTGTTTCTTGTTCAATAAGAAACAATTAAAATAAAATATCAGTTCTTGAGTAGGTGGGTGGTGTACTATTGGCAAAAAAAAATCTATACTAAATAAATGAACATCCTGACGCGATGGAATTTTTTTAGTAATCAGCGGCCTAAAATCTATCAAAATCAGTCATCAAATCTGAAAGGGGAAAACCATTGTAGACCTGTGTTACCTTTTCTTTTACGTCACTTTCTTTCTTTATATTCCTTCAAAACTTTTCCGATATATTTCTCGTTTTTTCGGAATAAATCATAATTTCCCGTTAATTTTACCACATGTTATTTAATCGCGTATAAAGGTTAGTCCTTTAATCCTTTACTTCCAATCGGTCAGGTTTTTACACGCAGAACTCCATTGTTATTCACCAACAAAAGGTATATATGATTCTAATTTTATCATCGAGATTTTCATAATAATAAAAAGTAAACAATATTCGAATCCACTTACGCGTTTCTGAGCGAATAACGGAGTCGTGATGCATTACATTTTATCCAGATAACTACGATATATAATTTTTACGACATATAAAGTTATTATATATAAATTTAAGGTATTAATTACTAATAATAAATTCAATTAAATACCACAATAACTGTTCCGGAATTATTTCAAAAATACCTGATAAAAACGTCGCGCTTTATAGACAAACACATAAAATATGAAGTCGTATCTATAGTTGTAAATATAAATTACATCTATCATATCAGACGAGGTCTTTCAAATTTACATTATATGTTACTTGTATCCATTCTAATTACCGGAGCTTATAAAGAACGGCTATAAAGAACAGTTTGTAGGTGCTTATGAAGAACAGTTTGTTTTTAAAAGAGCATGAATAAATAATGGCTAATTTAAAGTTGTGCAACAAAGTTTTAAAGGGTCACATGATCCATGTTGTGGCCAATGCATATATCGTCCTGTTACCACTTCGCTTGTTGAGATAATTTCGCCTGGCAAGTCCGGGTGATATTATTACTAAATTCGAAGGTTTACGCACATGCTCTTCATAATCGTAAGGGATTTAAATTTTATTTTAGAAATCGAGAAGGAAAAGTAGTTACGTCTAGTTGTTTATTATAATTTGTTACATTAAACACTTTTTCATAATTATATATTTAGCAATAGAAAATGTAGAGCAATTGTGTGAAAATTCTCAATCGACTCTGAACAAAATACCTGCCAACATTGTGTTTTCAACAAAAAAAAATACTTTTCAAATATACTCAGTTTTGTCACAAATAATCGTATGAATGAATATTTGATATTTTCTTTCTTAAAACCTATATACATATAAAATTATTATAAAATGTTATATATATGTTATATATTATCCATACAAGTGATTCAATGATTGCGAATCTCAAAGTAAGTCATAATTGTTACAAAACTAAAACACAATTCTCAGCAATTTCTGAAAAAAAAAATGTAAATTTGCGAATTTATATAGTAAATTAATTAAACAAAGAAGTATATATTATTGACTTTTTGCTTTAAAATCAATAAATTAATACACAAATACTTGGAAAACAAATTTTATTTTGAAGTTTTTGAAGTTTTACAAAAAATAGTTTTTTTTAATAATATCATCATCATCATATATATTAATACGCTAAGGTTAAGATGTTACTCTCCCTTTTTAGAAAAAACCTCACAACTAATCCACATAAATTATATATCATTTTATAGATACTTGCTTGCTCTACCGGCATCCACAACTAAAAAATGTATTATTGCTATTGTTTTTGCAAATTAATTAATTATTAAAATTATATACACAAAACAGCAATGCTGCCATCTAACGACTCAACGTCAATATGATTGACGGTCGGTAAAATTTTTGTTTAATTTCAAATCCACTCACGTATAAATAAAGTGGCGCTTTAGCTCAATGCTTTTGATACTTGCGCCTCTATATGTCAATTTTAGTAAAATATTTGTTTGATCTGTCATCTGAGCTTCATAATGGAATAAAAACGTAATAAGCAGTGTGCAAAATTAGAAATGAATTGCAATCAATTTTGATTTATTAAATTGACTCTAAACACTCTGTTGTAAGTAATATGACAGCTGTGAGTTCATTTTCTCATGTGTAAATATTTATAATCTACCACGCAAATTGATATAATGCGAAGACTTCGCACGGGTCACGCTAGTATTTAATATTTAATTTACATTTCCGACCTTCATATTAGTGCGAGATCACTTAAAGTTTGCTACGATATATTAGCACATCGTACAGTAACTTTATCATTATTTATATATTGAACAGTTCCTTATCATAACTGCATCTTCCTTTGAACATCACCATATAGCGCCGCGTTCCCATGGCGCATTCACCTTACCAGTCAGCGTTCGTTGCCTGCGTTACCGCCCCTTATACGGGAGCGCCGGCGCCGCTCCAGGTATGGCATCGGCGACGTGTTCTTGCGACGTTGGGCGAACATCGAGTATCCTTACTGCGGCACGTTCCTGCTTTTGGTAGAAATAGGGATGGATAAAGACGTGGTTTGAATCGATATCGATGCTAGTTTTTAAGTTCGGTTCGGAAACGGAGCAGAGTGTGTCACAAACGGATCTGTATGACAGTCTACCGTTTTTGTATTAGACTATGACGTAAAGATATAGACAATCTTTTTGTTTCATTTTTTATTCTACTAAACTAGTTGTTATAGTTTGTTAATTCACTGCCTTAGTCTAAAATTATTCCTATTAAATTTGTCTGTATTTTTTATTCAATATCTTGAAGTCGTAGTTTAAAGATATTAAACTCAGCTGCGAATTTTCTATTTTGTTTCTTAAATTTGTAAGTAAGGCTGTCAAATTTCAGATAACAGTTGAGTATAGAGACAGATATAACTTTTCAGTAATTTAAGTTCCCCAAACGTATATATGTGAAAGATAATTTAATATTTTTAAAGCCATAAATAACACTGTCTTTTTACTAATCGAATCTAAGATCGTGATGAAATTGCTCTGAATTTGTACGAGCTTTTTCCATTGTACTCTGTTACTATTAAAAGCTACTTGCAAGCTAGACAGGGTACTTTCTTTCATTTTGCTCATTTCAATGGATCTGTGCTTAGTTCTAAGGTCACATGTCATTTGTTTTTTCGTGACGAGTCCTTTTATAGACTATAAGATTTATAATGCGCCAGATCCATAGTAATTGAGGATATGTTACCAATATTACACTGTGGATTGCCATATGCTGCAGAATTGATTCATTAGTTTTCATTGTAGCGAGAGCAGAGCAGACATTCGGAGACCTTTATGTTATTTTCTTATTTAGAGTACAGCGGGAGTCACAAGACTTGATAAAGTACAGAACGAGTACATTAGAGGATCTCTCAAGGTCGCACCCATAGTGATAAGATGGTGGAAAGTCGTTTGCGATGGTACGAGTATGTGATGAGACGGGACGAATGTAACGCCGTAAAAATTTCCCTGCCTATTCCGGACACAAAAAAGGGTAGAGGAAGACCACATGCCACGTGGTGGATAACCGTTACTAAACTTAGATGTAGGGACAACCCAAGATCATTTAACTTGGCGCCGGAATACGAGGAGGGCCGACCCCAAATAAAGGAAAGAGGCACGGAAGAAGGAGAAGATTTAGATTACAGCTTAGAGCTAGTAAATTTTGAAACTTTTTCTGAGATTTTATTCTCCTCAAATAATAGGAAATCAGTCAAATGCTCTGTTTTGATATTTAATCATTTTTAACTTTTACAACCATCTGCCCTATTTTGTAGGAAGTAAACCAATTGGTCAGTGTCTTCATATCATCATCGTAAAAAGGTAGCTTGAATAGGATGATTTTCAGACCAAGCTTATCATTTACGCTTTCAACATGTTGAAAAAAATACTCTTTTGATTTCATGGCATGGCATGGAGGTCATGGTAATGGTATCACCAGCATATGGAGACTGAAGGTCATATATTTTATTACCATAATTTCATCAGTCTATTCAAACAAAGCATTTTATATTCGCTCTGTATTTTGATGAATTTTGATTAAATTATATATATCCATATCAAGTGAATATATCTTTCTTCCTGAAATGGCGTTAAGCTATTTCCGCCCACTTTATTTCCGGTAAATCATTAAATAAAACGGAAACTTCTACAAGATTCTAGAACTTCCGGATTCTACAATTTCTTATCGAAGTAAATTCATTTTCCGCTTTCAATTAATTTTTAGTTACAGTGAACATATTGTTGACTGTATTTAATATATTTAACCATCGATTACACATTTCATTAATATCCGGGTGAACTAACAATTCAACTCACCGGAAGAAATTGTTACTTAACTCGCATGAATCAATTAAAGTCATGTAGACCACCAAGTTAGTGTCTTCGACCTATGAAAGGTCCTGGAAAATACGTTTCCATGGGGAAAAATTAATTCGATATTGTTAAAAAGTTTTAATTGTAATGTGCATGTAAACCTAGTGGCAGTTCTACTCTTATTTAACAGGTTTATTTTTAGTTTCCACGCACATTTTTTTAGAATAATATTTTGTATCAGTTGTTTTCTTTTAATCCGTTATATGAAATTAAATAATTACAACTTTGTTTTTCAAATAATCATAATTTTTTCAACAGTTTTTCTTTCGTATTATTAATATATAAGCAACAAAAGAAAATAAATATATTTTTAAATCTTATGGTGTTTTGATGTGTTCATTTTAAATAAAAACAAATCCTAGATGCTTGTGTAATATATTAATTACCAATATTCGGTAGCTCTATTCGATTAACTGTATTCATGCTAAATGACTTACTAAAATGTGCGTGCAGATTTAACAGTTAACATGCAACGCAGACGATCGGAAATAATAGGAGAGAATGGAACATATATAAATATATTTAATACGCACACATCTTACAAAAGTCGGTCCTACAAAAATCGGAGCGACCGTGGACGACTCTCCTCCATCTAAGAGTAAGGAGTAAAAATGAGCTAACGAAGAAAAGAATAGATATACGAATGAACACGAGCTGAGGGAGATGCAAGACATTTTGTCGGTGACATGCGTGTTTTGTCGGTAACTTATGCGGTAAGTCGGTGGAAAATCGGTCACCGACATCGTTCTACCGTAGTTTGCATTTGTCGCCAACAGATTCATCATCTACAAAAGTCGTTCATTTGCATCGCGTTCGCGTAAACTGGATTTTGATTTCAAGTTTATAGCCACCGATTAAAAAGACGATGTTTACCTATTTGGTTTGTTTGTACGTTTGCTTCTAGTTTAATAAAATGACGATTAATTCTTTTTGTAAAATAAATTTGCTCAAAATGTTCATATTAGATATATTGAAATTGATATTCACAGCGAACTTCTGTAAAAATATTGTGATAGAAGCGAAATTTAAATAGGATAAATTATTTTGATTAAAACTTGCACCATTTATTGTAAACTAGATTACTTGAACTGAAATTCATATTAAAATTGAAATAAGGTACTTGTTACAAATAAAGCCTATGTTCTAATAAGGCTTATACACCCTAAAATTCATCAAGTACCTTAGTTAAATTTATTTGGAATACTGGAAGTTTTGAAAATCTTTGCCTTCTACGTAACATGATTTACGGAATTTTCTAAAATCTTTCATTTTACATTCCAAGCATTTTTCTTAATCAAGTCTTGCAAATATTATGCTCTAACCTATATCATTTATTTTCTTATATGAAATCTATTGCCAATAAAGAAATAATTGGAAAAAAAGAGAATTGTTATATATATGCTATTAAATATATCTATTTACTTCAAACGTGTTGTTAGGAAAAAAGTAAAAGCAGGAATCGAATAGATTATATGTAAATTAAAAAGCACCTAAACTACCTGTTTCTTTTTTCTTTTAAAATACCTGTTTCTTTTTTCTTTTAAACTACCTGTTTCTTTTTTCTTTTAAACTACCTGTTTCTTTTTTCTATTAAACTACCTGTTTCTTTTTTCTTTTAAACTACCTGTTTCTTTCTTCTTTTAAACTACCTGTTTCTTTTTTCTTTTAAACTACCTATTTCTTTTTTTCTTTTAAACTACCTGTTTCTTTTTTTCTTTTAATTCTTAAAGATGACTTTTAGATAATGATGATGAATGAAGTAGAAATGTCATTGACGTTCTAATAATAATCCTTGAGAGACAAGTAATTGCCT
This sequence comes from Druceiella hillmani, assembly GCA_039881145.1. NCBI lineage: Eukaryota > Metazoa > Arthropoda > Insecta > Lepidoptera > Hepialidae > Druceiella > Druceiella hillmani. The sequence continues at coordinate 12,693,808 of JAYKKI010000059.1, read as the reverse complement.
AGTGTTCAGTACAATAAAAACTGTCCTTAATACTTTATCTCTTTCTTTCTGATCAGGGCGTGAGCCCTACCCGGAGCCATGATTTTTGTTCATTTTTATGGTATGGAGCCCTACTCTCAAAATGAAAAACGGAACCCTTATAAGGTCACTCATGTGGTTGTCACAAATTTGTCACAAAAGTTTTTCTCAGAATCAGCTTGATGTAGAAAAATTAATTTTGGCATATTATGAAGTTTAAATAACTCACAAATATCCCATAAGTTAACACTCAAAAATTTTGGTATGGAAATTTTAAGAGTGACGAATTAAGTACTCATATTTTTCTTTATTTCCTCATACAGTGTAGGGTATCGTTTCGAAAAAAATAATAAGAGCCTCAAAGTATATTTTTCCTAATTTGGGTAGTATATCGTTACACATATACTGAATAATAGGCAAAACAATATCCTACCTCACTTATTTCCCGAACTACTTAATATAAAGTTATGAAAAAAAAATGGATATACATTCTTATTCCCCCCACACGTATATCGAGAGAAAATCGCTACTTAAACAGTTCAGAGTTAGTCCTTTTGTTTGACCTCATGATTGTCTTATGTATACTAGAGATGCCACGAATATTCGGTTACTATCAAGTATCCGGACACTTCTTTTAACATTCGGTATTCGGCCAAATACCGAATATCAAATCATGAAAAAAAATCACACATATTACTTAAAAATTAATATATTTTCCAATAAAACATTACAATTGATACTTAAATTATCAGTGGTAAGTTGTGATGAATGGAAACAATTTTTTCAGCGAATATCAAATCATGAAAAGAAATCATATTATTTAAAAATGAATATATTTTCCAATAAAACATTACAATTAATACTTAAATAATCATTGGTAAGTTGCAATGACTGGAAACTATGGATGATAGATAAAACAAGGTGATGATAGATAAAACTTTGCGAATTCTGTCAGACCTGGATGCTGTTGTACGTTTGCTGACCACCACTTGCAAGGGTCTGCTGTCTGATCTAGGCGAACAGTTTTTATATAAAAATCAATCTCATTCGCAATAGCACTTTTCTTTTCCACATCCTCATCTTTTTCCATATTTTCTGTAGCGACTTCCTCAAAACAATTCTACAAACTGTCGTGTATTTTAATGGGTTTGTCATTTTCATTGATATTTCTTTTCTTATGTAGTGAAGAGTCATCATCGGTACTACTAGACTCATCATAACCATTTTCAGAGCTTCCAATAGATATTTTTGTTCGCTCTTTATGTTTGAATTGATGCTAAGAAAATGGTTTTTAAAAGCAGGACAAAAAAATTACAACCAGATATTTGTCATTTTCATTAAAGTTGAACCGTGTTTCAAGCTAAGTTTATAGTGAAGATCTTATTCTCAGAAAATTTGGCTGTCTATCTGTTGACTCTTCCTGCCCCAGGTATTTCAACAATGTGACAACATGTGGAATCACTTCAGAGATGAAGGAAATACCCGAGCTTATTATTTTCGTAATATTTTCAACGGTTTGAGGAATTTTATACATTGTTCCAGTAGCTCCCACTAGGAAGGTGTCAGATTGTTTAATGACTCGTGATCAGTTACGTACAAAGAAATAGCTCGCATTTGTTGTAATAATCCTCCATTAAATAGTATGAACAATTCCAGCTTGTACTTACATCTTGCACTAATCGCTGGTTTGGCAAGTCAAGTTCTTGGCGAATGGTTTGAGCTTTTCTTGTGCTACAACAGAGTGGTTAAAATATGTAACAATTCGTCTCGCAGCAGCTACCCTCTGTGTTATTTCCGTTTGAGACTTAAGCGATTCCTCGACAGCTAGTTGTAGTGAATGAATAAAACACCTGGCAGAATCATATTTTGCGTCTCGTACACCTTTTATTATATTGGCTCCACTGTCGCGGACAAGTAAATATATCTTACTATGAAAAGTATTGCATCTTTCTGCAACAGCATTCAGTTCTTTTGCGATATTGGTACCAATATGTGAACCAACAAACGGCTTCTTCACTAAATCGCCATGTTCAAGATTAAAATCGGGAGATATTCAATGCGCAGTAGAATTTTAAAAAACTCCGGTTATTGTGCTGATATGTCCACATATCAGATGTCAATGATATTGCTGTTGGTCGTGAAAAACTAGCTTCAATTTTGGAGTAGATTCTATTATATATATCAGGAATAATTTTTTCGGTTATGTAAATGCGGCCAGGTATTTTGTATTGGGATACCGCTTTTTCCATAAGCCTTTTAAAACTGACTCATTCAATAACACTGATCGCCTTAGACAATGAACCGTTATCAAAAAGTGATAATAGTTCAATGTCTAATGCGTCACCCATTAAATAACCATATTTTGTTGATTTCGGATCACTAATATCCCATAACAATTTCTTTTTAGTTGTTTCTTTCAGAGTTAACTGTTTCTTTTCTGATATAAACGGTACAGTCAGTATCCTGGAATCGATAGAAGTAAGATTACCATCATTTGTACTGTCACTTACTGAGGGTGCAACAGCTAACGTAGCACACTCCTCTGCATATTTGTTTTGAAAATGTTTTTTCAAAGAAGTTGTAGCTTGAGACAAAAAAAAAACAAACACAATAAACAATCAATGAAAAATCCGACATGAAAATAAGTAAAACCCAACTAGTACGAGTTTAACTTGCAAGGATAGAGTTCCATTCTATGAACGTTAACTACTATGAAACCCTAAAAAGGGAATTACCGGACATTACTAATTTAAACTTGTATTTTTTCTATATTAACTTCTAATTTGATTCTAATTAATAGGTAAGTAATGTATACCTACTTAAAATAGGATATAACTTATTTATATCAAGTTTATCAACAAAATACTACGTCTGAAAGAGAGTATCACGCAATATAACAAGAGATAATAAATTACAAGCGCTAGGTAAATAATGAATATGACTAAAATTGTTTCATGTAATTAATAACATTTTATTTACTTGCTTTATTTCCTTACCCACTACGAAATCTTGTTGTTACACAGCAAACACAAAGCCAATTTATTGTTTTCACTACAAATTTGATAATATTTCCCAACAAGTAATTTATTAAATGTTTTGCTTTGGGCGAACAAATAGCGATATTTTTTAGTAATACAGACTTTTACAGATTATTAGTAAAACAATCTGGTGTAACAATGAACAAATAATGCGTGTCGTGACACGATTAACACGAGAAACAAATACGCCCCCGGCGCTGCCACCGGTCGTAACCTGTCACTCGCGAAATGTATAACTACATATTATATACAACGGCGCCGAATATTCGGTATTCGGTATTCGGCAAAATCACTGTTCGTGGCATCCCTAATGTATACTCTCTCGTAAATGATCATTTCAACTAATTGTACAGTGCTCTCGTTTATGTAAGCCCTGGGGGCTCATCATCCAAACGCACCAATTAGCACTGATTGGGCAAACTGAGACTCGTAGAACTGCAACACAGCCCCAATTTAAAATAATAATTATCCAACTGCGCAGTTAACTGACAGCAAACAAATTGAATAAATTAACAACAGCGTCGTTGAACTAATCGTTCTATTAGTAATAAAATATGGACTGCTTTAAAATTGTGAAAATTTAAGTTGTTAACTAACGGCCCTAGCCTAATTACAGGCGTAATGACTCGCGGCATTAGAGCTATTGTTTACGATCACTTTAAATTCACTAAATAACATCTTAACAACCTTCCAAAATGCGCAATTAGAGTATAAGTATGCAGTGAAAGGTTCCTTTCATGATTATTGTTTATTTATGGTTAGCTAATTCGGCCCGCCTTTTCCGGAGTAAATTGTTGTCGAAGGCTTTAGTTTACACAGCATTGATAATTATTTGTTACCCATTTCAAAATTATTTTTTGTTTACCGGTATGATGATTTTGTCACTAACATTCTCCTTTTATTTATAACTTTGAAGTCACTTTAAATATTACCTTAGATATAAATTGAAATGAAGTTTCAATTTATTATATATTATCTAAATGATTATGTCCTAAAGTTGTTGATTATATGAAACATTTATCTCTAGTAATATTTATTTGCATAGTTTTATAAGAGTCTATTTCTGTAATTACCGTGCTCATTTGCTCCTTTTTAAATAACAAGTATTTATTTTTTGGTTTTCAGACCTATTTATAACTTCCAAACAAGTTTTGAAAATATTTCATCAATTATGCTCTGGTGTTAAATATCGATAAAACCGATGGAAGGTGATATCTAGATACTAAAATACTTCGTCAGCTAATGGACGTCGACGTGAATAAAAGTCGGTTCAACATTTGTTCTTCAGAAAATGTATCAATGCAAATAATATTTTAAGGTCATATCTTTACTATATTATATTATTTCACACCTAAAATTGCCAATCAGTGCTTAGTCATTTGGTTGTTTTGTCGATTTGAGTTTAAAGCCAATGTAAAATATATACCTATCTTAAACATATTTTCATGTCTATCTTTAAAATTCTGGACAGAAAAATTCGCACGTCATCTGATGAAGTTTATTTTAAGACAACAATTTATTTAAAATAGTTATTCTTCTGCCCTCTTATCAATGGAACCATTTGAAATATTGGTATTTGGTACAACGTTCGTTTCGTTACAAATACGCACGTTCATGTACAAACTCAATAAATAGGGCCCTTTTTCAGGTCCTTACGATTCAGCCTATTTCACTATCTATTTCTTTTTATAACAATACATGACGATGTAATATAAAGTCAACGGTGTTATTGGTGCTATTATTAATATAGTATGTACACAATCTAAGTCGTCTTAACTATTAAAAAATATTTGTCTTTGCCAAACATTTACTCTGATTTAAATGAACTATAGAAAATTTTACTATGCCGACCACGATAAACCATATTGAAATAAATGATAAAATTTTCAATTTTATTTTTGAATTACAGCTTATGTTAATATGTTATACATAATTGTTTGACGCGTTTATGTTTATTGATTTTATGCAATAAAGAAATATCTTGAAAATTATGTTTTTATATAAATCTACTGTTATATGCCTATTAGTATAATAAATGACAAACGTTTGTCTACTTATTTGTTGGTTTCTCTCTCTTTCAAGTTTAAAAGTTTCAACTAATTTTAATAAATATCCTAGATTAAAAGCACAGTGAAAGACTTACATTTTCTTAACACTACGGGAAGGAGCGTAGGTTAAAAGCTAGTAAATAATATACTTTGAATTATAAAACAAGTGTAACTCTCTCGGTTGAAAAGTGGCAATAAAATTAAACGAAATAAAGAACAAAACTGCGGAACAAACAAACTAACCTGCTGTTTTTTACCACAATGCTTATATTCAGATACCTGTCTAGGTACCTAAAATAGCGAGAGCGCGTTATCAAATTACAAGGTAGCGGTTGTTTGATGCGGTTTTTATTGTTTTTTGCGGACCTCGGTTTGGAACAATTTAGTGCTGTTGCTCGCTTTTTTGTCTCACTAGGGCCGCTGTATCGATGTTTATTATGTTTTTTACGTTTTTTTAGCTGCTTCCAAATTATTGTTAATATTGTTTTCATTATAAATGGCAACCTTTTAGTTAAAAGAGATGGCGTCTAATATTTTGTTGATTTGGTCATTTTTAATATTTTAGAGAGAAAGTATATACAAAAGAAGCTGACGCTTCTGTTGCTTTTTCTTAATTTCATTTATAAGGTGGGATGTTGTTTGAAACAGCTAGATATGAGGGCTTCAAAATGTTTGTCTTAATTTTAGGTATTAATTCTTCAAAGATATATTGAAAATATATAAATAAATAGGACCTCTCCCTGATTTCAACACTTGAATTAAAAATTATGAAAATAATACCCCTATGAAAAATAAAGCAAGAAATATGTTCATCAACATCAACAGCCTGTCTCGGTACACGGTTGGACATAGGTCTCTCCAGTGCGTGTATGACTGAAGATAATGCCCATAATTATCACGCTGGGTAGGCGAGATGTCGATCATTAAGTGTAGCTTCTTGCACCAGTAACACTGCTGCCCTTCATTGGTGTGTGGCATTTTAGCTACGTGATTTTAAATATCGCTATAGCCCCACTCGAAGAGTGGTTGTAAATTGAACCCGGTTCCCGCGGAGCGCCGCGTCGCCAAAGGCCAAAGAAAATTAATCTTTCACAGCGTAAATATAATATTTACGTTGTGAAAGATAAACATTTGTAAACAGATGTTCTACGTACTCTTAAATGTTTATATTTGTCTAAATGTGTGCGGAACGCACGCATTGGAAGTTTTACTCGTATTTGACAGCTTTTAATAATTAGTAAGAGCCACAATATAACTAATTATGGGAGTGAAATGCTCGATTTTCTTTCTGATTTTTTTATGAAATTTCCACCCTGGATAATTAGACATATGGTGACCTGCAATAAAAGCACACTGATCCTAAACCGTTCCCAAACTTTTTAAAAGTTTGCCCCCGGAATTTGTTTATTGCGAGAGCCAATGGTGCTTTCATCGGGAACCGCAACAGCTTGAAATTACATCGATCGGAATATTAAAAATAGAAACATTGTCATAAAAGTCGAAACATTATTGATCATAAAAATAGAAACATTGTCATAAAAGTTGAAACATTATTGAACATAAAAATAGAAACATTGTCATAAAAGTTGAAACATTATTGAACATAAAAATAGAAACATTGCCATAAAAGTTGAAACATTATTAAACATAAAAATAGAAACATTCTCATAAAAGTTGAAACATTATTGAACATAAAAATAGAAACTTTGTCATAAAAGTTGAAACATTATTGAACATAAAAATAGAAACATTGTCACAAAAGTTGAAACATATTGAACATGAAAATAGAAACATTGTCATAAAAGTTGAAACATTATTGAACATGAAAATAGAAACATGGTCATAAAAGTTGAAACATTATTGAACATAAAAATAGAAACATTGCCATCCATTTACACAAGTAATGCAACGAAAAATGTCTTTTTTTAAATGTTTATGTGTAAAAATCGGATAATCTGCAAGTAAATAATAGCACATAAAAAATTTAAAAAAGTAATATTATTAATGCTGGATTAGCGGCTCAAAGTAGTTCGAATAATCTGGTCATGTAAAAAAAACTGTGATTGTATGTCAATTGACATTCAAGATAAAACTTGAGAGTTCAATACGCGCACGTTGCTAAGCTCCAACATAGTCATCATAAATTATGAGATAATATAATAAGTAACCATCATTGACAGGAACATGTTCAATCACCCCAAATTACCATTGCAGTTGTATTTATGATTTGGTGCATTGTCAAATTGCTTTTAAATTTGCACGAAGACATATTTAATTGATTAGATGTTGATAAACTTAATAATATGAAATGGATATAACGGAATTATTATATAAATGACGAAATTTCAAATTTAAGGTGTTTAAGGTTTGTTGGTAGTTCTGTAAAGATATGAAGTTAAAATAAAATTTATAGTGACATTAAAGAGCATTCAATGAAGATGTGAATGGAAAAAGGAAATCAATTTCAGTTGCAATAGATCGGTTGAAATAATGGGGTATATGGAATTATGCCATATGGCATATGTGGAATATGTGTTTCAACAATTACCACTAGCTCATTAAGCTCTTAGCTAATTGCTACCGCGATGACAGCGACACGGTGCCATCGCAGGAGGCACGCAGTACCCCTATTGCAAGTAGATCCAGTATGTGGATTGGGACAGTGAAAGGGCAGGCGGGGACACTTAAAATTTTTAAATGCACGACCAGAGAATTATTTTAGTTTACACCATAGAGAGCAGTTCTTTGAGATATTCACTTCATACAGGAAATTGCATCAAAAAAGTTTTTTGAGACACTTGACTTTCCCTATATTAAGCTATAACATATAACTAGTCCTAAATTTAGAATAATGATTTTAGGTTTCATATTTACATTTAAATAGCCTCTAAAATGACTGTGTAATCTTAAACTAACTTTACCGTGTAGTGTAGAAATCTTCTTGTGAAATATGGGCGTTTTTTCTGACTTTTGTCAATTTAACCACCTTTTCTCTCATCCCAGTGTAAAAAAACTGGACAAAATGTTAGAACGCAGGGTATCACCTCCCATCAGTAAAATATTTTTTGAAATTAATTAGATACTTTTTAAACTTACCTTGGAAAAGCGAACTCACAAACGTTACTTTTTCGTTATATTAGAATATATATTTTGAATGAAAAAATGCCTTTGTCATTTGTTTATTAACTTCATCATCTCCTTTTAAAATTATTGATTTCTAAATTAATCAGAATAATTGATTATGATAGACTAAAAGACAGATATCACAAGCTTCCTATAAAGATTTGACTAATGTAATGTAAGTCAAAAATCTCGGAAACGCATCCAATGTTAACATTGATACATTTTCAACGAAGGCATAATACTTTTTTGAAAGTAATAAAGAGTATAAAATTCGGCAATATTAATATTAAATTTTATTACAATTAAATAAAAATAAAGTACATAAATTTAAGAACAGAGAAAGCAAATGGATTGTTGGCTAAAACTCTGACGTTCGAGACTTTGCATGGAGATGAAACGAATTTCTTAGAGATTTCCAATATGACTATGGATGTTGTCTTTTTCTATATTGAAAGATGATCTTTAAACAAAAAATTATGAATAGAAAGGAAAATATATATACAATGACAGACATATTTTATTAATTGATTTTCAAAGAAAATCTCGTGCCCAAAAACGTCAACTACAAAACAAGAAATTCGATATTTTTTTCGGAAGCATTTTATAAAATCTACATGTAACTTTCCATCGGTTAGAATGCTTATAATTGTGTCATTTGGATAAATTTCTTAAGTTATTTAAATCTCTATATATTAAAATAAAACAGTCTTCAATTTCTCATACTTAGGATAAAGGATAAATCAACACAAGTATTCCATTTCGTATTAGGTAGTTCTTAGACATACAAGATATTAAATTCAAATATGGATCATATGTTAAAAAGATTTAAGCTTTATAATCTTTTCTAACATATTTCTATTCAATTAAGAAAATGGGGTAATTAGTTTGTATAGATAATAATTCTAACTTTAACGACTGGTTATAGTTAAAATGGGCAATTTAAAATTACTTTACAGCTTTTTAAGCGCTGGTGCTTCCTCATTGATTTTTGGTAAATTCAGAAATAATACAAAGACCTAAAGGCCTGTTTAGGTGGTTTCTTAGGTATACTCCTTAAAAAAAGTAAATTTAGCAATAGAAGAATTTATCTGGTCCTTAGATCGAAAAATTATTCAGTTACATGAAAAATATTTCTAAAATATAAATAAACACTGAGCTGTTTAAAAAAACTCAAAGTTTTAAATAATTTTAAATCATTCAAGTGGAGCACCGAAGATACACAACCATGTGTTATCAATGTTTGTTGCAAAGTTGCAGATGTTACATGTGTCTGTGATGCATGCTGCGCAGTTACATGAATAATATTGTGGCAATATTTGTGATCAGTAGAATTGCAATGGTTATTCGGCAACTACTCGATATTCTATCATATTTTTAGTTTCCGGCCGCACAGTGAATACCTACAATATATTTGAAAGTTGGATTGTTTTGATCTGAGTTATATATGATACATAGTTTCTTGTTGCTTTATTTAATATGTATATAATTTATTTTTCTCATTATGATCAGAATCTGTCAAATGGATTCTGATATTGCTTCCCTTTTTTCAGGCACGCATTTCAATGTTTTAATTCTTTTCCATATAATTAAATTTGTTTAATATCTTTTTTTTAAAGATTGCATGTGCCAATTTGAAAATTTTGCAATTTTATAGCCACACCATTATTGACTGGAAGAGACTGCTGATGCAGAAATAACTAGAAATTCATATATTCACTAAAGGTTGACAAAAATTAAATAATTATTTGTTTAATATAATAATCATAGCTATACTATGATTATAACATTAAATAAACCTTAGGTTATATTGAAGAAATATTATGTATTCCGAATTACTAGGAAAGGATCTATTTTTTACTCCTTACCAGGTACTAGTTTCGGGTAAAACTTTTACCGAAAAAACAGAGCTTTCATGTACGGACAAATAATTTGCTGCAGCTGCTGCAGGCTCTACAACATATTTTTAAGTGCTTTTATTTGTGTGTGAAGTAAATATCAAGTATGATGGCAATTGGAACACCATTGCCATGACATTTATTCTGCTCGCTTCATCGTTTTCTTTCACGGTTGATATTTAATCTGCTTGCGTCATAATTTTCTTTTTATTTCCGCTTCAGCTCTTCTCTTCAAAGCAATGCTAAAATGACATAAGAGTCCTCTTGATTCATCGTATACCTTCGATTTGATTTGGGGACGATTGATACGTTTGTTATTGCTTGTATGTATGAAGTACGTATCACGCATTTGATTTGCTAACATCATAGTTTGTTTTTATTTCAGCTACTATCTCTTTTCGGGAAAGTCATAAAGCTTATCGATCATCTTTCGTTTGATCCAAAAAGGGGACGAGCTTGCACTTTCATTATTGTTTATATGTATGAAGTAAGTGTACAATTCGGTCTCAATGATGTACCCCGCATTTGATTTATCAACTAAATACAAACTGTGACAGTTTGTATTTAGTTTAGCTCCTATCTCTTTACGGGAAAGTTAGAAAGACGCAGAAGTTCTCTGTGTTTCTCGGTTGTCTTTCGTTTTATCCAAAAAGGGGACGAGCTTGCACTTTCATTATGGCTTATATGTGTGAAATAAGTATCAAATTCGGTCTCAATGATGTTCCCCGCATTTGGTTTGTTAACGTCATAGTTTGTGTTTATTTCATTTTCTATCTCTTTTCAGGAAAGTCAGAAAGCTTATCGATCATCCTTCATTTTATCCAAAAAGGGGAAGAGCTTGTACTGTCATTATTGCTTATATGTATAAAGTAAGTGTCAAATTCGGTCTCAATGATGTTTCCCGCATTTGATTTGTTAACATCATAGTTTGTATTTAGTTCAGCTCCTATCTCTTTACGGGAAAGCCAGAAAGACGCAGAAGTTTTCTTTGTTTATCGGTTATCTTTCATTTTATCCATAAAGAGGACGAGCTTGCACTTTCGTCATTGCTTTTTATAGAATAATAAGACTTTCGTGTAAAATGTTCTGGAGAACTTTTAATGCGACATGATATGAACTACTCTCAAACATAGAAATAGGCACCAAATGTGACTGAATTATTTCATAATTTTAAGGATACATTTGTATTTGTTTATCATGGTCCTGGGTAATCAGTCGATTATTGGTCACGGGGAGAATAAATAAATGACTGATCAGGATATTCATAAATTGGGGTAAAAGTTAATATACTTGTATCTAATTTTATGAACTTAATATATTACTTATAGCAATGTAATAAAATAATTGAAATTTAATAAAAAAGCCCGTTTTATTTTCTCATAAAACACCACTACTTATCATAATTAATTAATATCGTATTAGCTAATTATTAGTTTGTCTATTTTGTTATATTATTATCGACAAAACCGTTTAAAATTATAGTAATTCGAACGGAAATTCAACAGAAAAAAAATTAATCAGAAAAAGAAAAACAAAAATTTTCAGAAAAACAAAATCAGAAATCAGAAAAACAAAAATTATAACATTTAAAGTTCTGAGAATAGATACGCGAGTTCAACTCATTGGGTACTTTTAGTTCAACTCTGCTAATTTTTTTTTCTTAAAGAACGTTTGTCATCAAATATAATTTTCCGGCCTCGGCCTTGAGCATCTGAGCTATTCTAAGCAAACTCCCATTCTTTTGTTTGGTCATATTTCGTATCACTATTTGTGATAAAATCTGCCCATAAACTTCATGATCGTTTAATGGCATCCTTAAAATCATATGAACAAACATTTTGCAGTAAAAACACTCATTAAAATATACTATACAGAACAGATTATTATTCTTTCCAGATTTTTCGACTTCTGTGACATTATTTTCCTTATTTTTCGTATCTCTAATGCTACTACGTTTGTCAATCAATTCCTTGAGCCTTATGGCAACTATTCTATTTACTGACTCTCATATTTCTTAACTCTTTTTGCAGTAATGCAAATATTTCAACGAGTTTTCATGGAGTCATATTAGCTGATATCGATTATTTTATCGTCCGACTCCCTCAATTAATTCTTTGGGTTTGAATTGACATTCTTTTATTCCCTGGTCATACTTGACGTCAAAAATATTGTGTTTATCTTCTGTACAATTATCTGTCTATATAGTTCTTGTAGGTCATATTCACTGTGAAATTATATTAAGGAATTTGTCGGGTAAAAGCATCAAAAATGTTACCTTTCAATAGATTACGTTTCAAGTACATTGCTCTTCATAAATTGTATAAATCGTACCCCTTTATTTCATTTACTGGTTTGATTGTCTATCATCTAGCATAGATGATAGATAATCAAACCATGTTAACATATTTTACAGATCATAGTCGGCCATTTTTATGTTGCCCTAGCTTTGGTTATGCATGGGCTTGCTATGCATCAGCTCTAGGTCAGGCTACTTCTTAAAACTCGAAATGATTGAATTACATAATTTCTGGCATGGAGTAATATTCGTCATAATACATTATGACGAATATTATACTATTTCAATGGTGATGAACATGTTTAATTAACTTTTCACAGCCTTTTAAAGAAAACACGTCGCGCCTCCGAACGAGCCCGTAATTCTATGACGATTTCTTTCACTGACTAGTATATACTGACTGTAATTGATTTCATTTAAAATTGAAAAATACGTATATGGAACGTATTGAAAAGTACGTATAGAATAAAACTATTGAATTTCGCACTTTATATACACGATGAACTATAAAACTTGTCTTTCATAATGGAACGAATATTTCCCAGCTTTACATTAGTTAATTAATCATAATAACTCGATTACGGTTAACTGTCGCGTCCTAATAGTTTTCTCACTTTATCCGTTGTCGCCAGTGTATATTGACGTTAACTAGCGGGAATCGACTTTAACAACTTTCCAACTTTAATGCTAACACTTACATTAGTTGTTATAATAATAATTATGTCGTATTTGCAACTATAAGAAATACATATCAGGCAGTTAAATAGAACAGAAAACTAAGTTTGGTCTCATCATATCTTTCATATACCAAGTAATAAAAATAGTACTTTCGAACAGTGGCTGACGAGTTTTTATTATTTTGTTGACATTTCTTCAGGCGCAATTTCCGAGTAAACAATTTCAGCAGCAGAATTAAGACAGGAACATTTCTCTACTACCATCCACATCTGGCGATCGTCTCCTTTTCTTAACATACCGATCGTGGACCGTGTTTTTGACCGTATGTGGACCGTGTTTTAATAATTTTTCCGCACAATCAAACCCAATAACAGCTGACGGTTTGGCCGACCCCACGAACGCAACGGACATGCGCCAGTTCGGAACAAGACGTGCGTCGCTCTGGTAACAAGATACCATGACAGCAGGGATTCGAACTCGTACCAGCTGCGACATTAACTGTCTTTGAGGATGCTCGTGCCGGTCCTATCGGGTTGCTGGAAGTTGGTGAAACTTTTCGATTTTTTTTCAACGGGAAACATGGTATATTGTTTAATTAAAAAAAATCTTTTGCATTTTTTATTTCTTTTCCGCGAAACAACGACTTTACTTAGCCGGGCGTAAAGCGGGATCTCGACGTTGATTTTGGTTCATCATAATCACATTGCCAACACTTAACAGTACCGCGTATACTTAGATATACGGCATTTTCCGAAAGTTATATTACTGTTCTCATTCGCAATAAGGCGCAACTGTACTCAGTCATTCTTTCTCCACACAAGAAAAGTTACGACATTATTTAAAGAAAACAAACAAATTGTTTTTTTTAAATTATAAATTTATTCAAGTATTTTTTTTCCATTCTGAGGTCATTCCTTGTATTTGAGAAGATAAGTGTATGTACCTTTGGTTCTATTCTTAATTTTGCTTTACCATATTTATTTTTTTTGGTTCCGATCCATTGTACCCAACGAAAGAGTTGTATACATGGAGTGTGTATGTTCTGAAATACTGTTCCCTATCTTACCTAACATAAGCTAATCTAACCCAGTTTAATTTAATCGAATTTAACTTAATGTAACCTAACCTCGTCTAACCTAATCTAACTTAACCTAATTTAACCTAATCTGATTTAATATAAGCTAACCTAATTTAAATAAATAAATCCTGAAATAAATAAGATATTGGGGTGCCTCCCAATCATACAATATAGCAGTCATCTCTATGTGCTGCATGCGATCTAACACATTATAAAGGAAATTAGCGCCACTATTGTACATTACTTATATCAGTATATATTTTCTTTATATTGAGTCGTATACCGAAGGGCAGATACAGAAAATATTGTTTTACAGAAAGTACGATAGTTAGGTTATCGACAATTTGCTTAGGTTAGATTAAGTTAGGAGATGTGAAACGTAAGTCTTTTGGCAATTCCATTCATTTTACAGAGAAAAAGTTTAGTACGAAATTAAACTTTACAAATTTTTTTACAAGGAAGATTCAAGGTATATATTTCGTTAGATTAATCTTTCTTTGAATTATGACCTTCCAAATTTCGGAAATTGCGCGATTTTGGGAAGACTATATTATTTTTTCTTTTTTATTTGTATATTGACTGTAAAAATATTTATTATGATTTCTAAACCAGATATGATCTGCATCTGACCTTGATTATCTCGATGTAGACTTTTAGATTAGAAAAAATATATAATTTAAGCCGCAAATTTCTATGAAATTTTCGAAGGCCATTCCCTTTGAAGAAATATTTGTATGAAATATTCATACGCAATATTCAGACGAAAAATATGTGTGGAAACTTCACTGTAACGATTTTTGTGAGCTCCAATTTTGTTTTGAAGCAATTTTTCCTAAAATTTAAAAATACCAATCAAGTTTTTTTCCTTTTTCCTAAACTGAAAAAAAGACTTCTTTAAATTATTTCTACTTCAAAATATTTGGGTCCTGGCCTATTTTACATACATACACATTTATTGATATTAGCGTTTGGTTCTTGAGATCAAAGTTGCTTAAGTATACTGGAGTGATGTTGATGTTATATTTTTTGTTTGCTTTTCCTAGTTGTTTTTCGATATATCCATTTTTCTTTTTAATTCATGACTACAAACTTATGACAACAATGCTTAAATTAAAATAACTTAACGGGTCCTTAAAGCCGTTAAGTTATTTTAATTTAAGCACCTTTGAAAGTTTTGTCAAATTTCTATGGCGTCAGGTTATTGATTTCTGATAAATACATATATTTTTGTACTAACCACAAGTCCTGGATAATTAAGATCCAATAAAGCATTAGTTCTTTAATATAACATTCATGAAAAAAATATCTATATCCATTCCATTTATATAAATATTTTGCAAAAATATGTTTCATAATAATCGAATGCCATTAACATTCGTTTTATTTTTATTCTATCATATTAACGGAGTTCATTTCTGTACCCAGTTTTTGAAGAAAGTAGTTTTTATGGCAACGTGTTTTTATACTAGTTACGCAACGTGTTTTATACACTTATATAACAGAGCTTTTCATTATAATAAGTACAGGTACGAAGCATTGGTGTGGAACAGATGTACTAGCGTAAGACATTCCACAGATATCTGTTATAAAATACGCAACTTTCTGTCTCTGTAATGATTCGACTACTACGAGTACGAGAGCAAAAGAAATAAAACAATTACGGATGTGTGTAAGCTTTTCATTCGTCGTATAAATGTTTTCACGAGATAGAATGAAACAAAAAACGTTCCACGTAATAGGTACATATTCGTAACGTGTTGTGCTCTTGGACAAGCTAGTACCTCATGTACTCGTACTTTGTGCTCGCTTCACACTAGGTATTCTAAAGTATGTCTAAATTCATAGTCTCTGATGGTCCGTTACAAAAGATTTTTATAAGAATGGAAAAATAACTGTTAGACTTTGTTTTTGTAATTTTTTTGTTTAATTTCATTAAAATAAGTGAAAGAATAAAATGTGAGAAATTCTTGTATGTAACAAGTGAAAAATATTGGAAACTGTGGTCAATGTTTACGTTACGTACTACCGACAGAATACTCGACAAGGAAGTATGTGTGCCACGTAGGGCCTAGTATTTTGTAACAAGTATACGTAGCTATTATTTTTACATACTCGTAACAGTGTCTTCTGGTACGAAAAAATACTCATACTGCACACCTCTATTGTTTTGCTATACTTGCACGTTAGAGTGGTGTGAAAATATATTTTTCGAAATTTTCGTGTTGCAATACTTACAAAAAGTAACTTTATAAACTCATTTCATAATAGAGAAAATATTCATGGTCCATTTTTACATTTATGGGTATATATGGAGTGATATAATGGCCTTAGTGTTGCATATTACTGGTACTGTACAGCTTGAATATTTGTTACCTAATAGTTTTGTAAAAAATAAAGAATCCTATTAAATTTCGCACGCTTACGTTTTGTTTAGCTGAGTAATATACTATATGCTACGTATTATACGCGGATTTGTATGCTTGGAATATTAATAACATGTAAAGTATATTGGATGTTTGTCACTCAACAACACCAAAATGGCGCTACAGGTTTTCATAAAACTTGGCGTGAACTCAATTAATGACTGAAACTAACATATTAGTTGAACAATGAAATAACATTATTCCTTTGGAATAGCACTCAGTGTTTTTTTTTCAATAATACAATTTTAGTATTGCAACACGGCGCTACATGTCGCAACGTGCGAATTTTTAGAATTTAATACAATTTAAAAATAAGATGTTGTCAATAGGTTAAAAATAATCTTCCCGTTTTAATCGGAAATCGGTAATACATATGTTTAAGCTGTATCTTATTAACTTAATTAGTAAGATGACTTTTCCAAATATACGATAACCGAAAAAAAAGGTTCTTTCACTACCCCTCCCCCCATTAAACACCTTTTAATAAAATTATCTCCGTTTCTATTTCATAAAAATAAATTAAGTGAACTTGTCGATATAGATAGTACAAAAATGTCCAATAATTATATATAATCAAGACAGGTGGTTTGTAGCCTTTGTGACAATTAATTTTTGAGGTTGACAATTAATTTTTAAAAATAAATTATCAACCGACATTAACATGTGTCACATTCTATTTGTTGTCAAAATTAATGTTTTTTAAATCTCTTCGAGTTTTATGTCGCTTTTTCATCGGTTCTAAAAATTTCATGCATTGAATAGTTAGTATGTTATATCCGTGCTTATAGGATACAACGGAACATAATCTGAACTTTGTTTCATTTTTACCAGCAAGATGACCCAGCAAGACGATTTTACTGAAGAGTTTCATGGAAATGGCATTTACAAACTGTTGTAAAAAATAACCTAATTTTTCATAAGAAAAAAACAATATTTCTCATTTGCATGATTGACGACTTAAACGAAACTTTTAAGGAACATTTTTTTAATATGTACTTAAGAATAACATTTTTCTTTTTATAACACTTGAGTCCGACACTATATGGACTTTTGTGGGTCCAGTTTTCTTTAATATGATTTGCATCTGAAAATCGACAACATCAAAGATAAAAAGTCTTAAAAGAAGAATGTGGATATTGGTTGCAATCGACGTAGTTCGATATGCGTAAAAAACTACGTATCAAAATTCTCTCTCTCAAAATAAATATAGTATATCAAATAGCTGTAGCTACACACCAAAACGAACTAGTTATAACTACATACTGATAAATATCAAATCAGACGATGCCTAGCTGTAGCTATATATCGATAAATACAAAATGAACAACGCCTTGCTGTAAATATATACTGATAAATTCAAAGACGAATGACGCCTAGCTGTAACTACGAGCCGATAGACACCAAAACGGACGAAGGCTAGCTGTAACTACGTGTCGATAATTACCAAAACCGCAAGGAAAACCGTCATATCCTTACAGAAGGTCATAGTACTAATTATTCAAGATTTATTGACATACTCCACATAACGGTCACTGCGGCGGATTTTTTTTAATTTCGAAAATATTTATTTAATAATTCGTTTTTTTGATACCTCTTTTGTTTCAATCTTTTTTGTTTCCTTTATATATATTTAAGTAAACGTGAGGCTCCAAATTTTTTTATATTGTCATTATATATGGGTTTAGAAATATCTCAAAAAGAATAAAAATCATAATAAAGACATTTTCGGAATTTAGAAAGAAATCCGCAGTAGTGACCATTATGTGGAGAATGTCAATAAATCATGAATAATTAGTACTATGACCTTCCGTAAGGATAAGGCGCTTTTCCTTGGGGTTCCAGAGATGAACGGCTTTTTATACCAGCTAATACAAATTTTCGTAAAAAAATGATAGATCATCCGTTTCCGTGCTAAATTAACTTGCGTGACTTATTGAACATGGCAATGGTAAACAAAAGCTGTGTCTAGCAAAAACGCGAGTTATAAAATTTAAAATTTCTAAGTCCACGAAACTTGATTTTCAGCCCATCGTGGCGATGCCTAGTTGTAATAACATACCGATAAATACCAAAAGGAACGACACCTAGCTGTAGCTACATACCGATAAATACCAAAACGAACGACGCCTAGCTGTAGTTACATACTAATAAATACCAAAACGAACGACGCCTGGGAAAAGTTCCCGAATCGTACCTCACAAAGCCGAGTGCGCGACCCGAACTCTGAATGAAAGGAAGAGCCGGGCAACGCAGGTGTCGCATTGTGTACGGCCGCGACCTGTATGCGGGAAGGCGGGACCCATTATTGTGCTGATGAATGAATTATTCGCGTGTCATAGGCGGAGTAAACAAACTTGGCCCCCAACTCGAGTTCAAACGTTGGTTCGTTAAAAATGTTACTGAAATTACCATTTAATCATAGAGTCGTCGTCCGAATTCATTTTACCGAAATTGATGATTTATTACTAAATTTCAAGGGTTTCGAAACTTAGTAAATAAAAAAGAAATTGTTAATGTTTGTTACTTTGTTTAGTTAGAGATCAATATTTTCCACTTATGCAACATACATTTAGCCATTAAACACAGTTTTAAATAAAAAGCCATTAAACACAGTTTTAAACAACATAGATTTAGCCATTAAACACAGTTTTAAACAAAATTTTTGTTACTTTGTTAATTAGAGATCAATATTTTCCACTTATGCAACATAGATTTAGTCAATAAACACAGTTTTAAACAAAAAGAATAGATATTTTCAAAAAATGTTTTTGTGGAGTGTAAATAACAGTTCACTTAATATTTAACAAGCAATGCATAGCATCAACCCGTCTTAAAATATGATAATTTTACATTTTAAACATAAAGAAATGTTTTGCAGTTTTACCGCTCACAAATCGACTAATGCTATATTATTTAGCAGGTAATTTAACTACTACTTCAACATTTATATCAAACATTTACGGTTATACACCAACCCTAAAATATATTACATAAACTTAAATCAAATAAGACATGAAACCAATTTTAATGACTACACTAGTATTTCCACATTATATACATTGCTCCTAACACATTGTATAACATTAAATGTAATAACCTAAGTTGTTTATTCTTAAACTAATAACAAATTAATTGTATGAATTATACTAATATTAAAGCGTTGTATAATTTAACCCTTGTATGTATAACCAGTTCGTATAATTGTAATAAGTCATAAATGGTGTCATTATATAATTCCAAATCTAACAACACATTAATCTGAATAATATCTCAACTTGCAGCACATTATTTAAAACCTCATAGTATTAAAGTTAATTTTAGTAAAACCATTTATTTTAAAATAAAATTTCACTTGTGTGTCACGTGCTGTATTGTTCTCCGTGACGTATTCCGCGTAAATGTCCCTGCTTCACTTGATCGTATCTGACCACATGAGATTTCTCGTCAGACGTGCGTATCCAGGACCGATGGTAAGACACCTCAAAACTTCCTCATTCGTTAGATCCTAGCCCCTTGGGACTTCCCATAATGGTACATACATTCCTAGTCGCCGAAATGCTGATCTGAACTGTAGTTCAGACCAGCACATCGACGAACGTGACCATGAAATCAGTATAGGAATTCAACAAAAAGAGGCTGACAGAAATAAATATTTTGCATACGTACTTTCGAACATATCATAATCAAGCAAAATGGAAAATATAGTATTTCTTTACGACAAGTCAGGATATTTTCCATAATAATTTGTAAATATTAATACTACGGAACTCCTTGAACCAATAAGATGAAACAATGTGCAAATTGTATCTGCTGTATTTTCTAGCTTATATTTTCTAGCTTAGATAAAACATACTAATCCATATATGCACGCAATATTTTAGCAGGTCCAACAGAGTCGTCGAAAAAGCCACATAAAATTTGAAAAGAGCGAAGAAGACATTCATTTTGATAGCAAAACGAAAAGTTAAACATTAATTTGCAGGCATATTAAAAAAAGGCAAATCGTTATTGATTATTATGTATATCGGTAAAAACCTTTTGCTATAAAATTGCCAAACGCAACTAGGAATGCTTTCACCTTAAGCTTTTTCTAGTTGAATATTTTAGTTTCTTTTATGTCTTTGAATACACTTGTACTTTATAGTAGTTTCCAATATAATGAAATTAAAAAAAAAAATTAATTGATAAGATATTAACATTTCATACTTTTTTATGTTTCCATGTCTCAAAATAAAAAAAATGGAACTCTTGTCAGACCACTCACGTGCCTGACTGTCTCTCACAGCCACAGAAACCAAAAACTTTTTCTCAGAAACCGGTTGATACAGAAATTTGGCAAAGTAATAAAATATATTAAACCGCATATGTCTCAATGAGTAATACCAAAAATATTCGTAAAGAACTTTACAGAGGCCAAATTAGGTACTAAACTTTTTAAGTTCGCACGTAGTGTGGGATATCGTTTGAAATGGCTAGTTATAAGGGTCTTAAAAATATTTTTTTCATAATTTCTTCAGAGACGTACTCAAAAATATGCAAAAAAATATGCCACCGCTTTATTTCCAAAAATACTCAATCTAAAATTATGAAATAATAGGGTTATAAGAAGCCTACACAAAACTGTCAATTTTGAAACATGCCCCATGATTTTACGGCTATCACAAAGATGGCAATATATTTACATTGTGAAAAATTAATATTTGCAAATAGTATAACAGGAATATTATGCACCCTCAAATGCTATACAAGAGCCTAAATGTTTGCAGAACCCTCGTAGCTCCAGCTTTATTTGTACTTGACAAGATTTTATTTAGTTAATGACTCTTCCATCACAATCCACCACATTTCAAAAATTGATCTTTTAAAGATTACTTGAAATTATCTCTTTCAAGTGAGAGACAATATATCTCACATAATAGGAGTCATAAATATGTTTTCCAGTTGGCAAAGTTGCCAGATTAATTTTTTACTTAGCAAAGTTCATAAATAACGTTTCGGTTACCTATAATAAATGAATGATAAAAACAAAAAGAAACTTCTCACTTATCGTAACGATATAAGTGCAAGGTGTGAATAGGTTTTAACAATCTTTAAATTGTTGAACTAATTCAAATAATAGAACAAAGAAAAATTTGAGCATTCGAACAAAGTAAAACTTGAAAAAGTTCAGATCGGACATTCAAATAATGGGTAACAAATATCACAACACGACCATATTGGATAAAATCGTTTCGCCCAGTAATTAAGTTATTTCTTTGGAAGACTACATCATATATCCAAAATAGTTGGATGACAATATCCCAACCGGGTGCCTTGACTTATTGCACTTAATACGATGCTTAGTAATAGATCATTGACCGCGGATTGAAGTGTCACATGAGTCATTGATAATTTCATGACTTTAAGTTGGGATGTTTTAAATCGTATGAAACAATGATACCCACTGTTCGTAGAAGTGAATATTAATTGCCACATTTTAATTTTTCGAACAATGGTGAGAGGTATCAAACGCTCAAAGCAGTTACAATATCATCGAAACAGGGCTGGTGCCCAGCAATTTTGTCACGCGTCAGCTGATGATTGTTGAGATCTTCTGGAACTAACCTCTGCAATACCATTGAGCAGTGACGTAATAAAGCTAACATCTGCAGTACCATTAAGTAGTGACGTTGTAATAAAGGTGAAAATATGGGTTATGTGGCCATGGTAACTCTTGCTACGTTTAGTAGTTTTTGCTATTTTTTAGTTCCTGTGACTAATTTCATTTAAACCACTGGTTTAAAAACACAATTCACTAATATTTTTGTTTAATTACTCAAAAATAATTACACTAAGTTTTGTGTATAGAGTTATTTTACGATTTTTCGATATATTATCGAGTTAGCATTTTATGACTTATTTTTTCACAAAAATAAAAAAAAATGATAACAGGCTCGTAACTGCTAAGTGAAAATAGAGGCACTGATGAATATTTACCAACACAGACTTGTTTGATTAATTGGCAAAGAATCGTAAACTTATTAAAATTCAAGAATACAGAGGGAAGCATTCACAGCTTACGCTTTGACTACGGCTCATTCACGACAAATAATGGTGGTAAACTCGATATCTGTATAATAGAGTATTTGGCTGATTTTTTTTCTTTCGTAAATCATAGTTATAATCATCATCTCAAGGTACAAATTTACGAGGAGTGAAAAAAATGGAAAAATCTTAAAAAGTGACCGAGCCACAAATATTCAAATTTGACGTTTAGACAAAGATGGCAATATTGAATTGTGATGTTATTTTTAATGATACTAGCTGTATTCTACGAGAGTGAACGGGATACTCTATTCTCACTTTATCCCTATTGTGTAGCAATGATCACCCTCCAAAGGAGAACCAAAGTGAATTTCCCGGGGGGTGGCGAAAGTGATACTTTTGTCACTTTTCTGTCCGAAATGCAAATAATTCGAAATTTAAACAATTTTTGTCTCTTATTCATACATGAACAGATAGAATAACCGTGAGCGAAACAGGTAATTATTTTTCTCGCTTGTTGCTTTAAGACTGGAGTACACATGCATCCTACTATAGTAGACCAAGGTAACATAATTACACATAACTCTTTTGTTACGTGCCCTAATACGGTGTAATTCCAGGAAAGCCTCCCTAATTAAATTTGTCAACAGGGCAATACTATACGTAGCAGTAGCGGGTACGCACGATTCATCAGTCTCCCACCAAATTCGTAGGCCTACTATTGTAGGTAGTCCGCGCAAGTATTGGTGTATCAAAACTAAGTAACTTTTATTACGTCATAAATTATTGATGTGATATTTGGAAGTATTTATATATTATTTAAATTATAACTTATTTGTAGTTTATAATAATTAAAAAAATCATAGAAATTAATTATTTACAACCGTATTTTTGTGCTATTGTAGGCAGATAGTTATTACATTTAATACTTCATTTTCATTATATTTTTACAGATTATTATCCTAATTTAACGGAGATCAATGCGCAAGTGAAGAAGTGGCTGATGGAACTAGATAATAATGATGACGAAATCATTGAGAGGGAGGAAGATGAGGTAGAACCTGTGCCAGATTTAGAAGCTTTGGTTCGCGAATCGACTTCCTGAGTAGTAGAAATAGAAGGATTGGGTAAACCGGAGAAATATTAGATTCCACTCTCTGAATTGGCTAGTAAAAGAATTTTTAAATGGTATCATATGGAATAAAAACAAGTCTGCAGCAACACTAGCATGCATACAAAATATTCGGATAAGACATCAGGCCCAAAGAGGGAACAAGCTAAGAATGCAAAAGATCCTGTCTCGTGTTCGATCTTTTCTTTTTCTCAGATATTTTGCATATCCTCGTAAATTGCAATAATCTTATACCATGATACAGTAAAAGAAAAAATATCAAAGACAGATACTAATCATACCGATCTCATAGAAATGAGAGCTTTTCGGGCCTTATTGTTTATCACAGCAGTCCTTTCAACGGGCGGCGTAACCTCACAGACGTTTGGCACAATTCAAAAGGCACCGATTTGGAAATTGTATTTGATTTGATATCACTCAATTGATTCTGGTTTTTATTACGTGCTCTAAAATTTGATGATGTTACCGGTAGACAAATAGGTCGAGATTTTAATAAAATGCCCTTATTATAGAAATTATGGAGCTAGTTACCAATAATTGTCACAACAATTTTATTTCTAGTGATTATTTGACCCTAAGAGCAGCTCATAGGCTTTCGAGGACGATGTGACTTAATAATGTATATACAAAACAGGCCTGATAAATTTGGGATCAAATTTCTATGGACACAAAATTTTCATATGTATACAAATTTGATATCCATGTCGGAGCGCAAACGGAAGGTCCATTTCAAAAGTCGAATAAGATAAATGTTGTTATCCACAGAATATTATAAACCCTTTAAAATTGGGGTTGTAATGTAGCAATGGACGATTACTTCACAAATCTGTGTTTGGCGAATGGTCCATTGCAGAAAAAATAACTATAATATGTAAAATGAAAGCTAATAGACCCGAAAATTTGAGGGAATTCAAAGATCGGAGACCAGAACTAGCAACAGCTCAATTTTTGGATTTAAAAGAATGCAACTTCAGATTTCGGATTCCAAAAGATGGTAACATTGGTATGTCCAGATACGCAAGCTGAAAGTAATCCCGAAAATATCACATTTTACAAACGAATAAAGTGTGGAGTAGATATACTTGACAAAATATGCAAGCTATATAAATTCTTAAAAATAGCCGTCTTTGGCCACTCACTATATTTGTTGATTTGATGAACATTATCACAATCAATGCTGGTGATCAATCAAATAATGTTAATCCCACAAGAACTGGCAGGCGTAATTTTCTACAGGAATTGTCCTATATTTCGAAAAAAACCCTTGCAACTCATCGGGAAACTATGAAAATGCTTCACTAAGAGATGAAATTTAGAATTTCAATGCTTTTAGGTACAATTAATACAATAAAACATGATCCTACACCAAAGATTCCACGAGTCGGCCGATTCGCAATTTGTTCAAGAGCTCGAAATCGATCGGCGAAAAAGTGGTGCTAGATATGCCAGAACTGGATCTGCCCCAACAATCAGAATGTAGTGTCCCTGCCATTATCATGCTATTGTTATGAAAAATTAGTTTACTGTTGTTTTTTTAACTTTGACCCAGTAGTGCCATCTTTGTTTATTTTTTATAGTTAATTAAGTAAGTTCCGGAAATAAAACTACTTTTTTTATTATAAAATATAAAATATGTCATTATAAATATAGCTGCATAATAAGCTACGCGGTTATTTGTGTAAAATAAATGGACGCATGTGCAAGTTTAACAATTAACTACCCTCATCATATCCATGTAAATTACAACGGATGGTGTTTCCAGTAACCATGTAATGTGCTGCCAAGGTGATTTCATTCAGTGATTGTAAATTGTGATGTAAATTTAGAAACCCATAAATCGCTTATAGTTTAATCAATTTTAATAGTTTACATTCTCTGTTTGTCTCTATTGTGTACCTTATATTAACTGATATTTTATTAAAAATAAGGAAGGACAAATTTAGGGGTAATCAACTATCCTAATCTAAAAATTCTGATGTGATATAACATTTATTTTCATCAACGCAATGTCCCGTGAACATTGATTAGGTATCTGATAAAGACAAATATAAACAATAATGTATTAATAAAAACTAGTTAAAAACTAAATGTTATTTAAAATATCAACTACTTTCATTCCCACAATTCTCAAACTCATTCACTAAACCTCATCAATAGGGAAGTTTTTATCTTCACCGCATCATAATAATCTTCTCCAGCGTACCGCAAGCCAATTTCAGCCTTATCTCCGTTCTGCACTAGAAGGTTGTCGCAATGCGCAGTTTATGGCACAATTACGTGGTTTGCTCCGCGAATGGGAGTCTTTCCCACGCTCAGCGGTTTCCTCTTCTTCGACCAATTTGCATAGACCGCTGCGTTGTATTTCGTTCACATTTATAGTTCCTGCCTATAAATTACGAGTATACTGTCTTATTCATTCGTGCATACGCATTTTACATTTCCGCGAATCGATTCGCTTTAAGCTGGTTTTAAATCGGTTTAAGCTGAAGAGTTACTGTTTTTAGAAATTGGCATTAAAGTGTTCGTGTTAATTGAAAACAATCAACCTTATGTTATATCATGTTTCTTTATAAACAACGTAAATGTTACGGAATTAATAGCCTTTAAGCAAACGTCCTCATACTATTTCATAATTAAATCTTTATTCTGTCAGCTAGTTACGTTAAAATGGCACCTTATTTCAGTTTATGTAAAAATAGTTAAAATAGTGGGCGTTACGGTTGGCTTTAGAGATTATTTAAATATGTCTTTCCATAATTTCATAAATTTAATCTCACTAGTAGAATTAATTGAGCACACTGAAAGATAACACGACTTATGTTTATAGTTATATTGTAAAAATTATGTTACATGTTAGATCAGATATCTAGAAATATCGTTACACACTACATGTGAAATGAAGTGTGTAACGATATTTCTAAAAAAAATGAAATGAAGTGTGTAAAGATATTTATTAAAAAGGATTTTATATTTGCAGAAACGCCAATAAAATCCCTACTCTAGAAATGAGGGAAGTCTCGATTTTATATATCGTCGCTTAAATAGAAAAGTGGCATTATTGAAAAAGTACAAATTTTACAATAAGTGAGTGCATTTAAAGTTTTTAATTTTATTAAAATTTGTTTTCCATTTGAAGTAGATAAAATTAGTTTTCCCTTTAAGGGAGATAGATATTAACATGTATGTATTATATATAATTTTTTAAAATTAAGGTATTTATATTACGGTTTAGGGGTGTATTAAATTTAAATATATTTTTATAAATGAGGTAATTCTAGGAAGAAATAACATTTTTCTAGATAAATAAAAAATTCACAATTAAATGAAACTACGTGATGTAGTATTATTTCCACCTTCTTTAAGTTCTTTGCCATGATCTAGGTTTCGTTGTATTACAACATCTGCAGGTGGGCTATTAGCAAAGATTAACAAAGAAAAAATTAACAAAGAATTTCTACAAAATTAACGCCAAATATTTTCAATAAATAAAAAATATTACCACACGGGTTTTTTAAAAAATAATAAATGATTATAAAAAAGTAGTTTTATTTCAATAAATTATTTTTAAACATTGAGGTATTTTAAGTAAATCATTTCTACTTAAAAATTACAACCATTATCAAACGTCCATCCTAACTAGTAACTATTTCTTTGATAAATTAGTGACAACAATATTGAAATCAGTGATACCAAACTTAAATCTACTCATTATATTTATATAATAAGAACCTAAAACTATAAAATTTGAACAGAAATTGAAGATGTCTGTTTTCATAGATAAAAGTACGCTATCTAATTGTGACATTTTTAATACGAATTATTGTACAAATCAGTAAGTTTAAAACTCTTTTTTATTATAAAACGAATATTGCCACTTCTATAAAAAATAAACATGAATTTTTTTGTAAACAATTTACTTTTGGAATATTTTAATATACAAAAAAATATTCGATAAACAGTAAACAAATTTTGACAGTATTTTTAAATAGTAAAATTTTATAAAATCTAAACCAAGTACAATAGTAACGTTCCAAACATAAAATACTAGAAAAATTAAATTAAATTATTAAATTTATTTATAGGTTTTTATAAAAACTTTTATAAACCTGGGAATTATATTATTATCTATAAGTCTAAGTATACCTGCTTTGTTACAATTAGACACACTCAATTTTAATGAGTCAAGCGGTTTTAATTCAGTACACAAATTCTTTTTTTTCTTGGTGGTTCTAGTTTTGATTAGGACAGTTTTGAAGCTATCTTCTTTATTAGAATTTTTCTAAAAAATACATCAATAAACTCTTTTTCCACTCTGATAACTTTTATATCTTCTGTCTTAACCTTTTCTTTATCTTCATTCATTGTGCAATTTTCTCCAACGTCGACCGCGATTTTTTTAATGTCAAAAAAGCTCTTATGATCTAGTTCATGAACTCTATATGGATTTACTTTTTTTGGCCGTTCTTATCAGTATAACATACTGAACCGGTACGTAGATAGGTGCAGATTTAAGGGATTTGAAATATTACCCTCAATAGTGGAATGAGTTGAGTCTCCCGCATTTTTTGAACGACCCTTTATAAGAAATTTGTAGGCGATAGACTTTAAATTTTCTAAATTTGTTACAGCATAGATGTACATCGCAATATATATTTGTTTTTTCCTGACCACAGCAGTTGTCGCTGTAAAATATTACTTCAAAATCTTCTTTAATTTTTTATGATAAACTTCTGAAAAACTTAACTTAAAATGCACGATCCTATTTAATTGACTCCTCGTAAACCTTCATGCCACACGTAGCAGTTTACGTCTTTGGATCCAAGTTCATAAATAGTAAAGTTCAGAACATTAAGTTTTCATATGTAATAAAAATTGGAAACATCACCTTTTGGACACGGCATTACGGCTTGTACGGCACAGTCATACATTTTTCACTTGCATTTTCTTTATCCAGGTCTTTTTCTTTTCTTACTAAATATTTTCAATTTTCATTTTCAAGATGAGAGTCATATTTGGTTTTTAACTGATTTTTATCGTCTGCATTGTTATAAGCTGCGCCATTCTCACATTAGTCCTTTTTTGCAGTCCAAAAAGAAATATTATACTATTTGTTAAATAAGTCTTTGTAGTATTTGTTAAGTAATCAAATATACTATATATATTTGATAACTAGCGTGAGGAGCATTTTGATGAAACAGCGGAAGCTCCTTCAATGTATTTCCAGCTCATATTAGCTTGACAATAAAGAGTTTCTGTTCTAGGTAATAGAATCGATATATTTTTTAACTCCATCAGTAATTGCAGTATCCAGCCCAGGAAACACAATAAGCTTATTGTGTTGAATCTTGCTATAACATTTCAGTTTACATTTATCAGTACATTTAGGTTTTATTTGTCTTTCTTTCATTTCATTTCGTGACTTAGATGTCGATACATACCCTTTACCAGAATTGTTTAATAGCTTTGCCTTATTTTTTCTCCATTTTTCCGGCATAGCTTTTTTATCCCTGTTTTTGATTTTTCTTTTCCGTCTTCAACTGTATCTACTTGGTTTTCATTTATTGCTGCAGTTTCTTTTTCAGACGACGACGATAATGCAAGATCTTCATGGATCAAAAAATCGTGATCATTATCAACGTTGTCAGATGAAAAGTCCTTTTGACTGTCAGGTATAAAGTTGGAAGAATTATCGGCGTCGTCTTCTGAGGATATATCCGATTTCGATATTGTTAAATTGCACGAAGACTTTGGATCGTTAGAAAGTAGAATGTCGGTCATTTATTCTTATTCTAAATCACTTACCACAAATTCAGTCTTTCTATTCGGGCCAGGTTGAAGTAAATCCAGAAAAGACTTGTAGCTAATAGGATTACCGTTGCTATTTAAATTAACCAAAGTAGTTCTTATGGAATTTAATTTATTTTCACATTGTTTAGCACATGTTTCGTTTATCAGATCTCTATTCTCTATAGCTGAGTTATGGACTTGATTGACCGGCTCTGGCTTTGAATTATTCTCTTTCATGGACACTTGATATTTCAGATTCGACAATGGATTTTTGTTGGACTTTAACGGAAAGAATTGTAAGCCACTGGATTCTCTTCATCTTGTTTCTTAGACAATATCATTTTTAAAATTGTCTCACCGCACTTCATCCTAAAATTAATAAAATTTTTCATAATATTTAAATCAATCAGTTTAAAAAAAAATTAAAGATTGATTTGATTAGTTTGACACCCATGTCTTTTGGGATCAAGTATTGTTTAATTGATAAATCATGCTTAGTATTCGTATGATATTATTATTGTCTTCTAATAAAAAATGCATATTACAAAACAATTTCACGCAATTTATAACATACTTTGATTTAATCTCATAGATGCATATATTTTTGTTAAAAATACCCGCATTTATAATAGTAAATTAAATTATAAACTGCGTAGATAAACGTCATCATTAAAAAAATAATAAATTAATATATTATTCCAAACATTCAATCGCATTTAAAATTGTGATATTTTTCTAATGAACTACATGCTACTAAATGTATAAAAATCTAGAAATGAGTCATGTCTCAATAACTTAATTTCTTGACAAGTAGTCATATTTAAAAGAAATTACATTTTTCTATAAACGGTACACAAACTAATTGACTTTCTTGAAAAAAGACGTTTTTCTTTAAATATTTGTTACTTTTTGTAAACGTATCCACACACTATTTTAAGAAATGTAAATTTTCTATGAGAACACACATATGCTTCGTTTTGTGGATGAGTTGCAAATGGCAGGGTGACGTTTTTCTACAATCAAAATGGCCGATGACCAGAGAGTACAAAAATGTCACTTGCGACATCTCATGACTTTAACGTTTAATTTTATAAAGTTTCTCTTTTCTATATAAAAATAAAAGATAATAAACCCGCAAATTTTGAATATTGTTACCTTTCTATTTAAGCGACGATATTCAGCAAATAATAATTTCGTAAAACATTTTCGACTATTTAAAGAATAATAATATTTCTAATCAACAAATATGACATTTTTATTCGACCAGTATTGGAGTACTCAATTCTTACAAGTATCACGAATATCTGTCATTTAGATGCGGTTTTCTTTTTGCACATATTTTTGCTAACATACGAAATATCATTCATATTAACATTGAAATAAAAATAGTTTTAAAATTTGCAAAGGATTATATTTTCTTCTCGACCCGGTCGGTTAAAGAACGTAATATTTTTGGATCCCATATTTTTCACGCTCCAGAAAGAAAATATTTTAAAGGCACTAACGCTGATAACTTTAAATTATAAGTAGTTGAGTTAGGTTAAGTTATAATTTTTGTTGCGAAGTTTTAAACTAAAATTTTCAATTTCCAGAAAATAAAATGTAATTTAGACGTTTTTATTTAGATGTCTAACGCTTTTGTATACGTTTAGTTTCCTTACGATTAAATTATACTTTCAGCTCGTTTTGAGGTATCTTTAGGGACATAAAAACTTAATTTTTTTTCAAAAATATCTCACATTCGGTGCTAATAATTCTTGTCTGGTGGTAGTTACAGTTTAATTTCCAAAACTCCTTTATCTAGATTTTAGTTGTACACGTTATATTCGCATCATTATTGTGTTAAAACTTTGTCTGTATAAGTATATTTTACATCGAAAAAATTCATTTTTGCAGTCTGCTAAAGTTATAAAAACTATCGTTGTGGCAAATAAATGTTGTTTTTTTTTAAATATTATTTTATGAATGAAAGTTTATTTCTAGTTGTGCAATTCTTTGTTATTAAATTATCTACTTTTCAAGTGCATTATGAATTTTCACAATTTTGTACATGGAATCAGGTCCGTGAGTAAGCAATCAGCAAACTGCATTTTATAACAATTGCAAATAATTGGTTTATATAGTATCTGAGATGTGGAATCTGCATATATAATAAAATTGTAACAGAGTAAATTCTGTACATGGAAAATATTTAAAAAAAAGTGATGCATTTAGCTTTTAAAACGACAGCAGAAGCCAGAAACCTGTTTTCAGAATTTTTGCCTGTCTATCTCTCTGTATGTGTATTAATTTGTTCTCCAGTCACACAAAGGTTACTGCACAGATTTCAATGAAATTTCCGATGTCAATGAAATTGATGTGATAATAGGTTATACCCTCGAGCAACATATAGGATACTTTTTATGTATATATTATACATGTAAAAATACCCTAACTTGGTGAATATTACGATATTCGTACTGCCAACGGCATTTATTAGCGTTTTTAGTAAATTATATGCTCATTGAGTTCTGGGAGAAAAAAAAAACAATAAAAAACACAAAAACTCCCTAATAACTTTTCTTATACTGGATTCCACGCGAACCTAGTCGCGTTAGTACAGCTATAACTATATTTGTGTTAGAGAAATCTGAAAGCGTAAAAGTTATCGTCACGTAACGCTAGGATTGAAATAAGTATACTTATATAGTTTTTAATACTTTTTTAATTAACTTATCATATTTATAAATCCATGCGAGTGAAGCTGCAGGCAAAAATTAACTAAATATACTTTATTAACTCGCTTAACTCGAATCACCGGATACATTTACGATCGCTACGTTTAATAACCTGACTTGCACTTCCCTTGTATTATATTAGTGTTTTTATAGCAATAATATGTAGCAAGTTAACTAATGTAAAAGTCGACCGATTAGTTATAGATAAACGACGAAAGTTATCTACCGGGAAATGAGCCAGTTATCAATTAAACGGATGACTGGGCGCCCTCGCCTCGGTATCGGCCGCTATCCGTGACGATATGGTCGATTGTAAACGATATAATATTTGTTAATTGTAATGGATGTTATATAACTATATTTTTATAGCTTCTGATGTAGTGATGGATTGAAATTGATTTTAAAAGTCAGGCTTCTATAGAGTGGGAGGTCGCAAATTAATTCAGACGCCGTCACGAAAATGTGTGACGAACGTAAAGGACTTGATGTGGGATTAGCGTGCTACGTTGTATAGATGAGTAATAATGGGTAAAATTGTATCAAATGCCGCGAAAGTGGCGTATATATATTACAGTGAACAATCTATTAAATCGAATTTAAAGAGCGACATTATTTTTAAACGTTTTAAATCAATCGACGACACGGTAAATATAAATTAACATATTTATATTATGTAAATTAGCATATTTTAAGGTCAGTTTTGAAGACAATGCTATGAAAGAGGAAATACGCGTGATAAGTTCACTGTTCTTCGTTAAGTCTGAAAAGGCGTCTAGAATTGCGTTACCTCAATTTTTACCTGTAATATTTATTTTCAGCCAAGATTCAATAATATAAGATGTAAAAAAATATATTTCTTAAGTTATTTAATAACTGTTTGGCAGTTTCACACAATGTATTTGGGATAAACACCTTTATTAGCTTATAACATATATCCAGTCATATATTTGCTCGAGAAAATAAAAATGAATAATATTTGTTAAGTTTGCGTAGAACTTACTCTATGAGGGTTCCGTATAAAGTTTAGATATATATACGTATAGTCATTTAATGGTACATCGTATTTCTTCTAAACTATTTTTAAATATTATTATTATTGAAGTGAAACTTCTTTGGGAGTGATTAGAATTTAATGCAACGTTTTGTTGTAACGTCTGAATGTAACGAATCTATAGCAAGAAGAACAGAAAATTGATATTTAGCTCACAAACGAAAGATAGGTGAGCACGGTAGAAAAAGATAAGTAGCCTATACAAGTGTAAAAACAAACAAATATTGCACTCACTACTGCTAGCAGCTGTTTTCTACGTTAAGTGTGTCAAAAGTAAACTGTCAAAATTTTGTCGATTAAATTATCTATCTATGATTGATTTATGAATAAATTCGCGTGTACTTCATCCATTACAAATCTAACAACAAATGCACTCAATTTATTTATAAATCAGTATGAACCCATACATAGAGTTGTCGTAAATATAATTTACAACAGGAGAATACACCCCTATTTAGTTCAGAAACGTTTAGCCGTGTTCTCGCATTGGCTATTTTTTTTTATTGACAATTGTAGATGTAAACTTATATGAAGATTTTATTAGAGGTTACGTCGACTTTAATGACATTTTGTTAATTTTTCTGAATGTGTAGTATTAATATCTTCTTATACGAATTTAGTTAAATCTATGGACTTACACTCAGTACATTCTCTCTCTCTCTCTTTCTTTCTCCCTCTATCTCTACCGTATTAGCCCTTACTATGTACATACAAATCAAGGTTTAAATCACTAAATCGGTAAAGAAGTTTCACTTCTTTCGCACGTATGTCTTTCGCATGCGTGAAATATCGTATATTTCTAAAAAAAATATAAGGCATACATTGAATCATCGTTGTAGATGTCCGGTAAGCCTTAGATAAAATTCTGATTACACTGTTTGTTTTATAATTTTATCGGAAATGCTTTAGGATCAAATTAAGTTCCTAATATATAACAAATTTTCAAAAATTAAGATGAGAAATAGTCGGTTAGTGAGAAACATCGGACATGAGGCTTTTTTTTCTTTTGGAAATGTGACATTAAATAAGGCAACAGTTTAAATTTAGAACACAAGGAAAATATAGTTTTCAAAATCCAACCTCTGTAATGAAACTCAATATAGTTCATGAAAATGGAAATTTACGTATATTTTACTTAATTTTTGAAAAAAAATGTGTCTTCTTTCCTGTAGGCCGAAGTATAAGGTTGTAGTAGAAACCTGTATAAGTTGCTAAGTCCCACTTCAAAAACTTTTTTTACACATTAAAAATAATTAAAAAAAAACTGCAAACCTACAGAAGGAAGAAAGTAGGGGTAAAAAACGGAAGCTATAATTCCATCAACGAGCACGAAGAGTGGTGTTCGTGTTTTTAAAAAATTAAAACACTTGACATATTGGTGCAAAAATTAATAAACCGCTATTCTGATAGTCAATCGATAGAAAAAATAACCAAAATCGGTTAAGTTTGTGATCTGTAGCATGTACGTACGAACCGATGGACGGAGTAGCATGTTATTTTACAAAGGAAAATGTAGGTCATAATAAATATATATCGTCTTTTAGAGGAAAATCCTTTTTCCAAAAAGATGTATTAACATTCGATTACTTGTTAGTATAATCTAAGGTCACGAAATTACTAAGTGGACGGAAATTAATTTTCTAACTGCGAGCGAAAGGGACGGAGCGTGAAGGGAAGGGGGCCGGAAGTGTGGCTTTTGAAGCGGCGCGAATGACGAGTGTATCCGCGGCGTCACATCCGGTTGGGCAGTTTTGTTTTAAAATTGGAATACATTATGCGCACGGCTGGTTCGCTTCCGTGATTTTTAGTGTTCACACGACTTTTGGATATTTCTGTGGAGAATGTGAGCAATATGGGATCTCAGTTTAGAAAGTCAACATATTTTTGAAAAAAAAATGAATTAGTCTTAATTCAATAATTCTGAAGACAGGAATACTGTCTTCTGAGAAGAAGACAGTATTCCTAGAGTAGAATACTGTCTTCTGAGTAAGAGGATGTATTACTTGTATATTAATTCGGCTTTTTGCTTGGTAGAAAAAATTATTTGGGACATTTTGCACTATTTCTTAGACACCTTTCGTATGTTAGCTATGAAAATGTTTGTAATAAACGAAAGCAACTCATCTGATTATCGATTACAGCTAAATATACTTTAAAATATATTAGAGAGGAATTGTAAAAAATTAAGAAAATAATACACCTAAATTTTGATTTACATGACTATCGTTATGAGTTTTATGACAAATGTTATTTTGTGATGTACTATATTTTCCTTGTGTTTCGAAATTAAATTGTAATTTCTTTTTAATATTTTGTTTTAAAAAGACAAAAACTCTTATGTGAGATTTTCTCCGTAACCATTTATTTCTCCTCGACATGAATGAATCATAATTTACTAAAGCATGAAATTTGATGCCAAAGTGATTTATTAGTTAATTTCATATTAAAATAGTTCGTAATTAATTAATATAAAAAAATGAGATTAATATTTATTCCTCAATTCTCGAGAGAGAATTGGCGTATCAGCAAATGCAATATATTTTTTTCAAATAAGGTAACCATAAAAATCTGTCGTTTTACTTTTCAGTTCCCCCATTTAATTCTACTAGTCAGGTTAAATTTGCTAAATTACCGAAAGAAAATTTAATATTTTTATATTTAAGTTTTTATTTAAAAAAATTATTTTTCTTTTTATTAAAAACTTTTTTAAAGTAAATATCACTAAAGGAATTGTTTTTTCAATAAAAGTTAATGAATCGTTTCCAAAATAAATACGCAATAAAATTTATACCTAGTTCTTTCGGATTCAGTGCTTCTTAAGAATGCGGTAAGATAATGATTCAGAAAGTCAAAAGGTAATTAAAGAAGTGTGGTAAATGGTAGACATTTGTTGTCAATGGCAATGGTAGACAGATTGTATGGTTCCTTAGCGACACAAGGAATTAAACAAGGAACAACTGCGTCATCCTATTTTATGCGTCTTTCGACACGCACTTGATCTATATTTCTTATTTTTTTTAAAACATCTGATGCAAAAAATGTATTTAATATTTGTTTTGTAAAACAATGAAAAATGCTGTAAAAATGGATTTTTTCGCCGTCCAAGATTTAAATTATTATGTAAATATTATGTTAAAAACAGAGCGACAGTGTTACTTTTACTATTGACTATTGTTAATAATTTAATGTGAAATATTACTTTCACTGGGAAGTGGACAACAATAACTCAAAGTAGTGATTTAACAAGTCAAAAATCATTCATAAATATTTACAATAACTTGAACGGAATCAATTTGTAATGGGTATAAGGTAAAATATATAACTTTGGTTGACCACTTTATGTAGTTAAGCAGGAAGTCATTAAATTATTTTGTATGAATATATTTAAAAAACGGAACCAAATCAATTTGTAGATAGTATAACATAAAATATATAACTTTGGTTGACCAAAAATTACCACTTTATGTAGTTAAGCAGGAAGTCATTAAATTATTTTGTATGAATATATTTAAAAAACGGAACCAAATCAATTTGTAGATAGTATAACATAAAATATATAACTTTGGTTGACCAAAAATTACCACTTTATGTAGTTAAGCAGGAAGTCATTAAATATTTTGTATGAATATATTTAAAAAACGGAACCAAATCAATTTGTAGATAGTATAACATAAAATATATAACTTTGGTAGCCAAAATTGTCAACTTAACATAATTAAGTATGAAGTAATTAAAGTCATGTTATGTATATTGTCAATAAGCTGACGGAATCAGTTGGTAAACAGTGTGAAGTCAAATAGATATCTTCGATGAGCCAAAAGGTTATATTTAACTTCATAAGTATTAAGTAATTAAATTCATGTTCATGCGTATTATCATAAAGCTGACGGAATCACTTGATAGACGGTATGAAGTCAAATATATATTTTTGGTGAATCAAAAGGTTCTATTTAACGTCATTTAGTATGAAATAATTAAATTCATGTTCATGTTTATTAGCAATAAACTGACGGAATCAATTAACAGATGGCCTGAAATCAAATATATATCTTTGGTCAGCTAAATGTTTCTGTTTAACGTCATTAAGTATGAAGTAATTAAATTCATGTTCATGTTTATTATAAATAAACTGACGGAATCAATTAACAGATGGCCTGAAATCAAATATATATCTTTGGTCAGCTAAATGTTTCTGTTTAACGTCATTAAGTATGAAGTAATTAAATTCATGTTTATGTATATTGCCAATAAGCTGACGGAATCAATTTATAGAGGGTATAAAGTAAAATGTGTAACTTTGGTGGACCAAAAGTTTCTATGTAACGAAAGTTACAATAAGCCGAATATCAATTTTGTGTACAGTATTAAGTATAATATATAACATTGCGACCCATATTACCCGCTTGCCTCTATGGTAAACGATGTTATTACAATGGGGTCGTTAATATGTGCGCACTCGTGGCCTTACGTGAGAATTGTATCGAATCGTAAAAGTTTTATTAATCGTACGATGTTTGAATTTTGACAAGTGACAGCTTGGGAACGGTTGAAGTTCATGTTTTGTTTGTTAAATCAAAGAGCTTTGGTCGAACTTATGAAAGTGGTTCGTTGAAATTGCTTCGAATGGCTGAAATTAGTTTATATTTTTCTAGAATGTTCAGTGTATCTAGACGTGTATTATTTAAAATCTTTCACTGAACATTTTGTGTTACAAAATGTGAATAGATGGCTCAAATTGTTAGCTAAATTTATTGCTTAGGTGCGTTGGGAACCTAAAACTTATATGTAAATTTCATTGTCGCATGTAATCTCTCAAGCGGGTGAAGCCGAGGGAAAAAACTTGCATTACTCGACATATAATACTCAAGAAAATAAATATAAGTATGGAAATAAGTAGAAGAATAAAGAATGCCTAGAACAAGTACCGGGTTATTCAAGGGGTCCATACTAACGAATTAAAAAATTAAAGCTATGAACATTTGCCTCATACTTTGTTTAATCTATATCTGCCACATCTGAAAATGAATCAAACAGGCTAAATAAAACAAAAAAATAAATAAACTGATCCAGTTGTAGACAGAAAGCGTAGGAGGGGAAGAAAACTCAAAAGATGGAGTGACAACATAATACACAGTACAGGGAGACTATGGTGCAGGAAAGCGAAGGACAGAAGATGGAATGGAAAATTGAGGATTTTGGAGGAAGTTTTTCCGACCAAGGCATCCTTTGCAAAAATGTTAATCTAAATTTTAACATAAAATAATATTTAACAAACACATTAATGTTGCATTAACTGTAATGTAAATATATTTTACTAATATACTTATTGTAAGGAACAAATAAAGCTATTATTATTATCATATTACTCAACACATATTTACAAAAAAACACGTCGTTACATCATATTATCACGAGACTATGCAAATACATATTACACAGTAACATTACATTGCCCAATAAACAAGAAATAATGTATAATTACCAGTCTTCCGTCAAAGTATAATACGTCAGTGGTAATTGTAATTCAAGAGACTTCGATAATGAGACATTACTTATACGAGTGTAAGTAGTCGGCAGTCCGAGTATAATTTTAGATACAAAAAATATTTTCACGATAAGCGAAATTGAGCCGCTGACGAGACCCAATATCCCTATTAATTAAAAAATAAATATTATTTATACTCATCATTATACACAGACTGCTCAACTATATCAATGTATAATACGTCAGTGGCAATTACAACTCAAGAGACTTCGATAATGAGACATTACTTACACGAGTACGAGTAGTTGGGCAGTCCAAGTATAATTTTATAGATACAAAAAATATTTTCACATAAGCGAAGTTGAGCCGCTGACGAGATCAAATATACCTATTAATTAAAAAATAAATATTATTTATACTTATCATTATACTCAGACTGCCCAACTATGTCAATGTATAATACGTCAGTGGCAATTGCAATTCAAGAGACATCGATAATGAAACATTACTTACACGAGTACGAGTAGTTGGGCAGTCCGAGTATAATTATAGATATAAAAAATATTTTCACGGTGAGCGAGGTTGAGCCGCTGACGAGACCCAATATACCTATTAATTAAAAAATAAATATTTATACTTATCATTATACTCGGACCATCCAACTATGTCAAAGTATAATAATACGTCAGTGGCAATTGAAATTCAAGAGACTTCGATAATGAGACATTACTTACACAAGTACGAGTAGTTGGGCAGTCCAAGTATAATTATAGATACAAAAAATATTTTCACGATAAGCGAAGTTGAGCCGCTGACGAGACCCAATATACCTATTAATTAAAAAATAAATATTATTTATACTTATCATTATACTCGGACCATCCAACTATGTCAAAGTATAATACGTCAGTGGCAATTGCAATTCAAGACACTTCGATAATGAAACATTACTTACACGAGTACGAGTAGTTGGGCAGTCCAAGTATAATTATAGATACAAAAAATATTTTCACGGTGAGCGAGGTTGAGCCGCTGACGAGACCCAATATACCGATTAATTAAAAAATAAATATTATTTATACTTATCATTATACTCGGACCATCCAACTATGTCAAAGTATAATACGTCAGTGGCAATTGCAATTCAAGACACTTCGATAATGAAACATTACTTACACGAGTACGAGTAGTTGGGCAGTCCAAGTATAATTATAGATACAAAAAATATTTTCACGGTGAGCGAGGTTGAGCCGCTGACGAGACCCAATATACCGATTAATTAAAAAATAAATATTTTTTATACTTATCATTATACTCAGACTGTCCAACTATGTACCGTTTTATTATCGAAGCCTGTCAAATTGCAATAACGATTCACGTAATACGTTTTGACAGATGTGTTTCATTATCAAACCCTGACCGTTGATTTACGCGGTCAAGTGCCATAATATACTATATACGTACCTACATGTATTGACGTAAATGTTTCATTATCAATATCACCGACGTCTACGTAGGCAGTTGGCGTTGTATTCAATATAACTTGGTTTACGTCATCAATTGACGCACTGTATGACTGCTGGAATACCATGAAAATTTAAGTAACACGACGTTTACAATACAGTATTAATATACCGTATGAACGTTGTGTTACTTAAATTTTCGTGGTATTAATACGATATATATATATATATATATATATATATATATATATACATATATATATATATATATATATATATATATATATATATATATGACGTTAATACGATGTGCTACTACCACGCCACTTACATGATCGAAAGAAATTTCTCTTACAAAATATCGTTTCACGATCGTGTTGTCATTAAGTTATTTGAACCATCCTTGAATTGTTAAATAATATATTTATACATAACCGAAGGCTGACCATAATATCACTGAACTTTCTAATCGACCAAGATATAATACAAATTTTCCGATGACAATTTCAGCTTCTGTTTTCCAAGAGCTAAGATGTAAGGAGGCTTCCATAGACCTAGTGGCGGGTTCTGTTTCATCTGCCCTCTCTCCCAGTGTAACCTCCTGTAGCTATAGCCGCAATCTAATGTATTTAACTATCTTTCCCTAATTTTTTTCTATGAATATTTTTGAATGTTAGCTATTGATTTAAAAGGAGGTTAATATGGTTTATTATTATGCCAAAGTTCAAGTTTCTAAGTCAAGAATTTTCTAAGAAAAGCGACAGTGACACACGAACAGATGTACATGTGAGTTATCTTATAAGGGTTCCACTTTTCCATTTTCGATATGGAAACTTAAAAATAATTGAAATAAAGTGATTTATATTCAAGTTGGTGACAATAACTTAAAGATTCTACTGGCATTCTAATTCGTAATTGTTCCACTTCTTGTATATTTAGCTCCTACGCGTATAAAGAATATATGTATTGCTGCTATATCTATATGAAGAATTAAACCTATATGTTATATGTATATATAATGTAAAAGTTATTTTTTGTTTGTTTTTTATACTATTGAACCACTCTGGAACCACGGGTGTGACTTCATAAATAATTTTGTGTTAGAAAATCTATATTTTTAAAAAATATAGGTTACATATTTAACCCATACAATTTATTTGGACTGAATAGTAATTATACATATAACAACAGTCCGGGAACACTGCTTAAACAGCGCGAGGTACAGAGATACTGCTTTATTTATTGAATGATTACCCCTAATACTCCTGCCGATGAACCATGATTTCTATAACCCTTTTTCTTTGGCAAACAGAGTGGAGGCACCTATTGACCGCGGAGGGCGGGTAGCATAATTCCTAGTCAATTATAAAAGTCAATTATAAAAATCAGGCAACCCTACTACATAAAGTTACCGTAATAACCGTATGCATAAACGAGAATTAATGCAGATAACCATGCCTCGCTTAATACATACAAACATTGCTGTTTTGTTGAAAGATGGTAAAAACAGGCCATACTAATTGGTGTCAGGGAAAAACTCTAACAATAAAATATATAACACAATAAAAATATGTCTTTTGCTCTTTCGTCGCGCTGTGACAATGAGGCTGGAAATTGGCTATCTTGATATCTCAATATATCATCATCTGCTACCTTTTATTAGGACTAAGCTTTTGAAGAAAAGTATACTTCTTTTGTCATGTAACAAGAAGTCGTAATAGAAAATAGTAGATGGCTGGAGACCGAGACGAGAACTTATTAAATTAATATTCTAGCTATTAAACAGAAGAGACTTATTAAATTAATCTCCTAGCTATTAAATTGGAAAAATCCTATGCTTTTTATTTTTAAATAAACTTTAATTTTTCGTACCTGTCAATTTTCTGTACATGCGCAATCATCATATTTTTACTATGTCATCGTCTAGAACTGAATTACCTATATCGGAATCTCTACCGATATCTAAATGCTCAACTATTTGATCGTGGCCGCACCGGAGTTTGATTTGTTTATGAAGGGTGAAAGTAAATTTGTCGAAATGTATCATCATTCTATCTTTCATAGTTCTTGTATACCTTTGTATTTATGTTTAGTCTAAAAGTTTAAACTCAGTTAAACCATTATTTTTTTGTCGTTACAAATAAGTTACCTGTAATGAAATGACAAATGTAAATAACACAGTAAATAAATAAATACATATATATATATATATATATATATATATATATATATATGTATTATCGTAAGAAATTTCCCTTGCATCAATTAGTATTGCTTCTTTGGCAATCTTTCAATATATAAAAATAATTTGAGCAATCATTTTCAAAGTCCCCTGCAAAAGATTTTGGGGTTTCTCCTTGCATGTATAGTTTTTGATTACCTAAAAAATGCTTTTTTAATATTTGTATATGTAAGTATGAAATATAATGGCATATCCGATGGAAAACTTGACGAGAGATGAAAACGGAAACACAGATTAATATTTTTATAAATTAAATAAGTATATTTTATAATAATTGTCATTTAAAATAATTGTTTGAAAACAATTTCCATCCATAAACTCTCATCTAGTCATGAAATGGAGAATTTAGGCTGGAATTTACCCAATCAATATTAAGATTCGTGAGTATCATTGCTATTTTTGTACACATTTCTTGGAGGAACATAATTTTTTTGTAGGAAAAGACTTTCTTATCTGATTAATAATAGCTGTTGTCTATTTCTATTAGGGTTGTCGCATGTTTTTCTTCCCTTCAAAAAAGACTTTATTAAATAGCATTAATCTGGAAGAATCTCGTGGGCAGCAAGGTCAACTTGCAAAGCTTACTAACCGCTTTCTTTCAGTCATCATTGATAGACAAACGCTATCAGCTCATTATACATTCCAGAAATAGAAATAGTTGTTGTCCTGGTCTCACGTCCCATGAAATACGTGAAGTTTTGACAACGCTAATGTACAAGAACCGCTTTTTTCTGGTTTATATCACTCGTGTTCTGCAGCATATATTTACTTCATCATAATATTAGGAAGTTCTCAGTGATTTAATTAATTAGTCAGGGTCGTTCTTTCATTTCGTTCAGATATCACAGTTTTCACCATCATTGCATAGATCAAAATTAAACACGAACAATGAAGCTGGTCTATTTTCTTCGACGACTGTAGCCAATAATTTATTATCAAATGGATTGATAGTCACAATTACGGCGGTACACATATCCTGCGAGGGAGGCTGCGTGCTGTTCCCACGCCACGAGATGGCAGGTGCCTCCGTGAGATAGCTACCTGCAGCGACCTGCTACGACTTGTGTGAACTTGCAACGATGTGCACCGCCTTGCGCGAATACCTTAAACGACTCTATAACTTATAGCATATGAAATGTTGAAGTGGTAGCTTTATATTGCGAATTGTTAATTTTTTCCTCAATTGTCATATTAATTTTATAAAAATGAAAAAAGTTGTTTGTTTGATTTTTAGGATTTGAAACAAAAACGGTTTACCCAATTGACATAAAACTTTCATCATAATGTAGCTTATAGTGTCTAGAATGTGTACAATAGTTCTAAAACTACAATAGTAATTTTTAGAACATGTGGGTAGTGAGCAATACTGATTTAAGTTAAGGAAGTTGAAGTGGGCCTAATTAAATTTTGAAACCGTTATGACTACGTTAAAACAATGTATGGAGACGTTGTACAGTATATATTCTATAATTTTCCTAATGCAAAGTCGGACTATAAAAATATTTTTGAAATAAATAAACTGTTACAGCTATATAAACATTATTTGTGAAAAGTTTTACACATGAATGAAACCTATAAAAAAGATTCATGATATCTATGACTAGGGTTGCCATAATAACTTTTAGAAAACTTTTAATTGTGAACTAAAACCCCTAATATGTTATTTGTAAGCACGGATAGTTAAATTATTAAAGTAAAAGTCAATATATTATTAAAACGAAACACTACTAATTATATAATTCTAAGCAATATTAATTTTGTTCTAACCCAGTTTTATTTATCTCATTAACCATAAACAAAAAATATACCTATGATTACATATGACATAATTATAATGCTACATCTATTGTATCAACAATAAACAAATTTAATTACAATCTACATCCTTAATTTAAACTGAAACTTAAATTAAGAAGTAAGGCTTTTAGTAAAAAACTTTGAAAATGAAATCAACAATAAAATAAGTTTCAAAACTCTTACATGCTTCAAAATTCCTGGCAAGCCATTATAAATTTAAACTCAGTTTTAACAATTTCAAATTCATTTTCTAATTATTATTTATTTATTTCTTTAGTACATGTATTAAAAAATATGAAAATAATAAAAAAAACTGATCTCTTTAAAATACCGGACACTTTAAAAAATCCCCCGGTCGGCTCTTTTAAAAAGGGGACAATGCTTGGAGAAATAGATTATGGCAACCGTATATATGACTAATTTATATGAGATCAAATAGGTACTTTATGGCTTGTTTTAGGCCTTTTAAGTTACACG
Source organism: Druceiella hillmani (assembly GCA_039881145.1). NCBI lineage: Eukaryota > Metazoa > Arthropoda > Insecta > Lepidoptera > Hepialidae > Druceiella > Druceiella hillmani. Next base: position 12,649,036 of record JAYKKI010000059.1, on the reverse strand, counting down.
CTTGGTTTGTACATTTTTGCGTTTGATTAAAGAACAGTACACATAATGAAACGGATTAAAATACCATTAAAAAATGAATCGTAAGTAATAATTGTATATAAAAAAGGCGGTTGAGTCATTACGCAGTCATAGTCCCTTTTATCTGGAAAAAGTTGGAATAGACAGCTAGTTGGGTTTATGTAAAAATAAGGTTTTGTATATTTAACGTTTCAAGGCATTTTTAACGTTTCGATTTAGCTTGTAATATATTTTAAACTTACTTATATTTACCAGTATATTGAGCATATCTTTACATTCTATTTCACTGAGGTGTTATTTGGCTTACTAAGCTAAGTATTTAACCAAATTTAGGTAAAATAAAATACGTCGTAAAACGCAGAAATTCAATAACTGAAAAATGTATTTTGCCAGAATATGCTCTTTCAACATGAAGACTGTGGCCATATATAGAGACAGAAATATACAAAAAGGAGACGGAGCATTGTGTATGTGTTCACCTACCGACGACCTAAGAGAATGGACGTTCCGGAGCTCCGCGCCTGTTCGGTCTACGACTGTGTAAGCGGTCACTTGCATATATTGCCGATGGTCAACTGGATGGCGGTGTGCAGTTTAATCCAACCGCTTGGAGGTAGCTATTATCTATATAATTTTGCACTTACAGATTTTGTTCTTAATGGAAATTGTTTTATTGATGACAGTTTAATATTATTTTGTTGTTTTGATCATCGCTGTGTTGGTAAGTACGTGGAGATGCAAGTTCAATCCATATCCGAGTGACATGAGATAGTATGTAAATCTGCAAACACTGCAATCAATGTCGCATATAAAATAAGTTATTGGAGAAATTGCGGCAAATTTAGCTACAGATTTCCGTACTTTATTAGTTATTTATACATGTACTTGTTTAGTTTATTTTCCCTGACTGTTTACTGATGTTCTAAAATTTCAATGCAGCTTGAAGTGGAACGTTGGAATGTGCCTTTTATAAATATTTATTTGCGCAAATTCCAATAAAATATGAGTTATTATTTCTTTTGCTGGATGAAATGCTTAATTACTAAATGGGATTAGGTATTACCTCCGAACAAGCCCGAACGTCTTATTTTATATGCTTCAATCAGATTCGACCTTGACTAGCTTTTTAGACTCACGTTACAAATTTAAGTACATATTTTAAAAAACGTTTTTAAACAATGAGATAACTTTTTCTTAATCCAAACCGAATGGTTTGGATAATGAACAAGTTAGAAATATTATAAAACCGGCTCGATTTTTTATTAAACCAGAGAAAAGGTGTTCAGTGTTTTTTTTTTGTATATTTAGTTTTAACATCAGAAATTGGCATTAAGTCAAATATGTTAAGCTAAATAATCTATATTTAGCTAATAGCCCGGATAGTTAATATATTCTGTAATTTTGCTTTGATTCGCGCATTTCCATGACATTCATTTTATAACTATTAACGTTGAAAATTCGAGTTCATGCACACACAAAATTTTCTAATATCTCCATTAAAATATGCCTTTTTACTTATCCAAATACATTAAATTGCTCAAACATCTATGACAATAACAAAAGTATGGAAAAGTTTCTTTGTAATAACAAATACCAAAAAAAATACTGTTGTTTGTTTAAGTAATTTTTAAATCGTGGTTCAATTTACTTTTGTTATCAAGTTCCTGATAATCTCGGAAAAAAACCAGTCTATGTACGTTATCTAAATTATTGTTCGTGTTAAAAAATCATATGGGGTCATATAGCTCATATGAATAAATGAAAATTATGGTTAAAACTATTTTCAAAGATATAAAGTTTTTCCGACAAAACCGAATTCTTGGACTCAACAAAGCTTCCCTCAACAGAATTTTCATAAAAAATGTCCTAACTCAGTGAACAAATAGTGTCACAGTAGAAATAAATAAAAAAAAGTATTTTAAAGCCGAAACTTACAATTTCATAGAAGATTTCGAATTTCATCAAAGATTTTGAGTAGTAATTTAAAAAAAAAACAAACTCAAAAATTTAACAATAGATTTATAAATGTTTTTATCTGGTTAATTTTTAAGGATCTTTAGCAACTGGAAACTTTAAAAATTTTGTTATTCACAAAACATCAAGTTTTAATGTAGTATAAGATTATTTTTGTATACTAACATTGTTACTAAGAAACTTGGAATAGAAAGATATATATTGCATAAATAGAGAATAGATAAAAATGCTACTAATAAACTCGGTATGTGATAAGCTCGTCATAAATTCATTTGCCAAACACTATTCCGATCTCGACCTAAGTTTAACTTTGGTATCACCTAAAAAAAGTTTACATTTTATCAAGTAGAACTAACATCATATCAGTTTTTGTAATTCGATTATGTTTATAATTATTTTAAAGACAACGGATTTATATGATTAAATTCGTACAATCAAAACTATATTATTTAATTTATTATATGTAGCTGCTCCAAAAGCATAATTTATAGATTAAAATTTTTTAACGAAATAAAATTCAAGTAATTCTTATTTATTGTTAGAATATTTTAAGGAGAGTCGTGACATTTTTCCAAAATTTTAAATTAACCGTTATTTTTTCATGCTGTTATAATAACGTTTTCATACGTATTCATGCTCTTTTTCAGAAGCTCATGCTTTATCGTAACTGGGAAAAAAGAGAAAAAACCAACAAGAGTGGACACAAGCAAGCGTCTAAATAGTATAACGAACAAAAATACAAAATATCGATTACTTATTGCAGCAACTGACGTAATCTTTTGTACAAGAAAAACTGGAAAAATTTCATATAGTGTTGAGCCCAAATGTTACAAGGATAAAAATAACACCGAAATATAGAAAAAATAAAAAATTCCTTAAAAGTTTTATTTAAATTGTCAAACAAGTGAGAAATCTTGTATTTTTATGAAAAGGCAGGTTTTTATTCGTAATTACTTGTAAATTCTATTTCTACTAAATTAATACAATGAAAGGAAGTATAGATTTTGTCCCTTTGTATCCTTCATACAAAGACATATCAAACTAATATATTAAACTAGCGGGCTCGATATAATTAAAAAGCCACGTAAAACTAAAAAAAATAACATATATTATTTTGGCAACACAGAATGAGTGTCAATATTAATAAACGGCTTATTTTTCAATCATCGGAATTACTTTGGAATATTTTTATAATCCTTTCTCCAAAGTTATTTAGTACTTCATTACGTTTTTATTGCTATATTTATAAATTTTATAATAATATGCACTCGTTCATGAAGATACTTTTTTGTTCTGAATTATGGTAACAAATTGTATTTTATTTTTTGTTCTTTTCCCATTGTCAATTGCTGAATTGTTTGTTTTGTATATTTTTTAAATAATAGTAGAATTTTTAAAAATTACGTGCCATCCATCTCTGGCTTTATCTTTAATATCTATTTCTTATATGTCTAAACAACTTATTATCATCATCGTATCTGTCTATATTTTGTCTTCTTTAAAATCATTTTTAAATTACATATTAACTTCTCCTGCAAAGGCTCTAAAACCGTACAGAGTTGGTGATAAACATCATTGTACCGTTCACCAGCAAGTGACAGCACCTCGCGTTACTCTCGCGATAATTACCTGTACTTTGAGCAATCTCGCGACCTGATCGACTCGTTAATTAAATCATTGTATATATCAACGATAACGTTCGAAAATATACTGTTATATGGCCCGGTAGGATATAAGGGTAGCGCTACACTGGACAGACACTTCCAATAATTTTTTTTTAAATTTTGTGTTTGACACAGTTTATATCTAATAAAAGAATATTAATATTTTCTCGTAGAGCATTGGATTATAAACGTAAATGTTTTGATGTATGTGTTCTTTGTTTTGAGGTTCATGGATGAATTCATCGTAAACTCTGTTATAAAATGATTTAGTTGTGGAATACCGGTAATCGTGTGGAAAAAAATTGGGAACAAAAAAGAAAAAGGTCTTACAGATCTTTAAAAAATGATTTATCGGTTAACAGATTTCACCCGGGTGTAGAAAGTTGGAATTGTTTTCTTATCACGACAGGAGTACTTAAATACGATAGTTTAACGGCAATGAATAAAAGGTAAGGTTATTCTAAATTTTGAACTAAATAATTTTTCATTGAAATTATTTAGAGATCCGTGGGTAGGTCGCAATCATTGTGTACGAATTAAATTATCTGTAAAATGTCAACTCAACAAAAAATCAGCACGATATTTTTTTATTTGTCTTTCAATTATGCAAAATTAATTACGTAAGACCTTTGAAAATCTTTAATAAACTGTCTATATATTCTTGCTAATATCTATAAAATTAATAAATAATAGTTCTTTAACATTTATCGTTGTATTTTCTTGTTTAAATACACATGATTAATTATTACAACGTATTTAATTTCGAGAATACATATTTTTCCTTTTGTACTTATTGCGAACCAAGTCTATATCAGAAAATATAAAGTAAACAAAACTTTAATCTGTTAATTTTCATCAGCAAGAATCAATAGTATGCTGTTACGTTAATATATACATACATATAAATATATATATATATATATATATATATAAATATATATATATATATATATATATATACTTTATTTATAAATCGGTAATGAACCCGCATATATCTTTAAAAATAAGGTCTTAAAAATAATAAAGGTCTTAAAAATAAATCTTTTAGTCTTGTTCTGGTACTGGCATCTCGGCTAATTTTTTAATTGACAAATATCTTTACAAATTTATATAAATATATTGTAAGACATTTTATTAATTTTTGTATCTAATGTGAAAAAAAATTAATACAAAAAATTCCAAAAATGTGGATATATTATAATTTAAAAGCATTTACATACTGTTAACAAAAAAATGAAATTTTATATTAAAAAATTCTCGAAATGTAATATCCAAAATAGTTCTTCCTCCATTTGATAGATCATATCTTAAATTTACAAACAGAATAAAAAATGCATTAATAATAAATCAACATCAGATAGTGAGACGTCCCCTTTACGATAAAAACTGTAAATAAAAAGGTGTATAAATGTAGCTCGTCCTTACCGGACCGATGATTGCTCTCCTTCAGATATTGCTCCGGCCGCCAGGATACCGAACTCGTCCCAATCGTGTCAGCTAACTGTGCTGTCGTAATGAGAGGCAGCGTCCGTTATGCGAGCGTGGGCTGCAACTATTTACACACAAACATCGCCTTATTCGTTGCACGGACTTATGTATGAAATAAAAAAAAGACAAGTGCGGCTAACATAGCCGTGGTGATGTCAGCGAATAATTCACACCACGATATTTTGTTTCTAGTATCATTTACATAGTTACATAGTATGAAAGTTAAAAAATAGTGCAAGAAGTATAGAATACAGCCAGTTGTAGTTGAGTTTCATAATTGCTTAAAATAGAAAGAAAATTAATTTTAAACGACAGTCGTCAGCTTGCTGATGATAGCAAAACATTTTTATAACCATTAAAATGAAGATAGAGTTTAGAAAAATTTCCCAATTTGAAGGAGAAAAATTAAACAAGAGAAAATGACGGCAGGTTAGAAAAGTTAAAAGTGAGTCTTTTACAAGTATCCATTAAATACATGTTTAATATTTTCGATACATAATTTTTTTGGAGGTCGGAAAATTATTTTTTCCGCATCTTTAAAGCAGATTGGGATTTTATTGTCATGGGTTTTACTCATGGCTTTCATTTTAAGTGGAAATGGCGAGAAATGTGATCTAATAAACCTTGCTGTTTAAACAGCTATACTCTATTATAAAATAAATAGTCAATGAATTAAAACGAAGAAAACACTCTCTAATGGGACAGCTTCTTAAGAACATTTGATGCGGTTATTCATTTCAGTCGTTGAATTAATACCAATGTTGATTTTAATGTAGTTTGAAGGCAGCTTGAAATGAAATCGTAATTAGCTCTGTATCTCAGACATAGCATTACGTTCCCAATTCTAGGTCCATGTTAGAACATGTTACATATAGAGAGCATTGAAAAGAGAGGAACGAATTTATTTCCTGGTCCACCAACTAACTGCATACAAAAAATCACGTCGGTGTGTTATTCCAATGCGACGTGAAAGGAGGATAAACAAACATACTTTTGAATTTTTAATGTTATTTGGGAATGTCGTATTAGGAGGATGAGATTTCCCAGGTTGCTAATTAGTGTATTTCATTTTCTGATTCGCCATCTCATTCTGTGCAGAAATACACGTCGATCTGTTGCTCCATTGCTACGTGAAAAAAAAACAAACAGTCTTTTGAATTTTTAATATTATTTGAGATTGTGATATTAATTAGGATGAGATTTCCTGGGTTGGTATTTTACCTATGTCATTTCCTGTTCCTCAACTATCTCTGCGCAGTGAGTCACGTCGATCTGTTGCCTCGTTGCAACGTGAAAGAAGGACAAACACACATACTTTCGAATCTTTAATGTTATTTGCGAATGTGATATTAGGTAGAATGAGTTTTTCCGGGTTGGAAATTGGCCTATTTCATTTTCTGATCCGCCATATAATTCTGTACAAGTCATGTCGATTTGTTGCTTCATTGCGACGTGAAAGAAGGACAAACAAACATACTATCGCATTTTTAATATTAGTTGGGATTGTAATATTAGTTAGGATAATATTTTCTACGTTGGAAAGTAGCCTGTATTATTTCCTAACCCGACAAATATCGCTGCGTATAAAGTGAGAGAAGAACAAACAAACAGACTTTTGCATTTTTAAAATTATTTGGGATTGTGATATTAGGATGATATTTCCCGAGTTCGTATTTTGACTATGTTATTTCCTGTTCACACAACTATGTCTGTGCAGTATGTCACGTCGATCTGTTGCTTCGTTGAGACGTGAAAGAAGGACAAAGGACGTTTCCAAATTTTTAATATTAGTTGAGATTTTTGTTTTAGTTAGTTTCTTAGATTGGAGAGTAGTCTAGGTAATTTCCTGGCCGCCAACCATCTCTGTGCAGAAATTTGATTTGTTGCTCCAATGCGACGCGAAAGAAGGACAAATACATACACTTTCGAAATTTTTAACATATGTCGCGATTGTAATATTAGTTAGTAAGAGATTTCTCGGGTTGGCAATTGGTCTATGTCATTTCCTGGTCCACCAACTATTAAAATAACGTCAATCTTTTACTCCATTGCATCGTGAACGAAGGATAAACAAGCAGACTTTCGAAATTTAAATATTAGTTGTTATTGTTTTAATAAAAATGAAATTTCCCGGGTCCGAAAGTTCCTTTTCTGGTCCGACAATTATCTCTGTACAGAAAGCGATCGTCGATCTTTTACTCAATTGCTACCTGAAAGAAGGACAAAACACACACACTTTGCAATTTTTAATATTGGTCGGTTTTGTTGTTTTAGTTAGGATGAGATTTCCCAGATTGGAAAGAAACCTGTTTTATTTCTTGGCCCGTCAACTAAAAATCACGTCGATCTGTAACTCTATTACGATGTGAAAAAAGAACAAACAAATAAGCATTTGAATTTTAAACACTAGTTGAGATTGTCACATTAAATAAGATGAGATTTCACGCGTTTACAAGTAGCCTACTTTATTTCCTGGTTCGCCAACTAACTCTTTGCAGAAAGTCACGTTGATCTTTTACTCCATTATGACTTGACAGAAGTATAAAGAAACACACTTTTGCATTCATAATATTAGTTAAAATTATAAATATGATTTAGAATGATATTAATCGGGACGAAATGTAGTCTAGGTCTTTTCCCGTCACGCCAACCACCGTGTATAGTTTGTAAACAATAACACGAATTGATATAAAAAAACAAACCAAAATGTAACAAGAATTAATTATCAGAAAAGGTCGCGTAAAGAAAGTTTATAAATAAAAACACGAATGGGTAATTAAAAACAAATCTAAAAGGGTTACTGCTTATAAAAAAAATTAATAAGCAGAAAGGGTCACGTAATAAAGTTTATAGATACAAACCCAAATGGTTAATAAAAAAGAAGGAAAACCAAAACTTAAAAAATTTAGTAAGCTAAATGGATTACGTAAAAAAATGTAAATACAAACACGAAAAAATAAAAAAAAATTAACCGAAGTATCCAAAAACTAAATAAGCGCAAAAGCTTCCCTTCAAGTTTATAAATACAAACACGGTATTGGTATAGGATCGATAATTTAAAAAAGAAAAAGTTTCTAAAACCGGAAATTTAGAAAACAGAAAGGATTATGTAAAAATATATATAAATACAGACACGAATTAATGTACAAGAAAACCAACCAAGAAATACAAAAAAGGAATAAGCCTGAAGGGTCATGTCAAAAAGTTTATAAATAAAAACACAAATGGTTAATTTAATAAAATGAACACAAAACATTGGAAAGTGAAAAAGTAAAAAAGGTTATGAAAAAAATTATAAATACAAATATCAATTGATATAAAAAACACTCAAAACGTCCAAAGATTTAATAAGCAAGAAGTATCGCGTGGAAAAAAATTACAAATACAAACACGGATCAATATAAAAAAGACAAACCCAAAATATTCCAAAGTCAGTAAGCAAAAAGCACTGACAAAGGTGAATATTTTTTTTATTTATTTTTATCTACTTTATTGTATCTGATATATGGTGGACTTATTGTTACGAGGGTTATCTTTTACAACCAACCATGAACTGCAGTCCAGCCCCGTTCGACGAACGGCCGGGAATCGAACCCGAGTCCCCGCGGTTCGCCGCTCCGTCAAAGGTTGTATGCCTTGTGATCAACCCAACACACCACGGCGACGAAATTACGGGAAAGAAAAAATATTAAAACGTATTCCCGCGCAAACAAATGTATGAAAATTTTCAAATTAATTTTTTTATAATAAATAATCGCGAGCTACAATATATATTCTGAAATACACGACGTATTTCAAAGATGTATTCAATATATAATGCATATTCTTCCATGTCCTATCAATAAAAGTCAAAATATCATTGGTGCTAAACTAACTTATTGTTATGATATTAAAACACAGATCCAAACCTAAGATTAAAATTAATTTAATTATATCGCTTTTTATTTTAAATGCTTTTTGGAATGGAAACCAGCGACATAAATCCGACTAGGACCGCGTCTCAGCGCACACTGTCTGTATGCGAATAAAAGTGAAGCACTATAGCCAAAACGCGTCTTGGTATTCGAGAGAAAAAATGTGTTTTATTTTTTTATTGGAATTCTATTTACTATATTAAAAATAAAAATTAACCAAGATTTTAGGTAAGACGGGAATTAAGTTTTTTTTATTCTATTCATAAAGTCTTCTAAATAACAAAGTTAATTTGTTTTAAAATTTGTGTTACGCGATGTTTTGAATTTTTTTTCAGATATAAAATATGTTTTAGTCGTGTTTTGGAAACAACCAGGACTTTAAAAATATTGCCAAGAATAACATATTTTTTTCATGGCCATAAATTTAGTGGATTTTGCAACAAAATATTTTAAATAAGCTCAATCTGGTGTTGTCAGCGCCTTAACCATTATTTGTTCTTGCTGTTCTAATGTCATTGGAAAAAAGTGAAAAGTTTGATAAGAACGAACACGTCGCTTCAAAGGTCTTATGTGGCAGATTTAATTTGTGTTCACAATTATACACAACCTCGTAATTTAGATGTCTATCGATAAAATGCGACGTTGCCACGTCCGATTTTTGAAATAACTTCAGAACAGTTGTACTATCGTTTTACTGAGTCTATTACCAGTAATTAATGACTTCGTTATATCAAACTCATGAATGGTGTACGTATACTCAAAATAGCAGTAGTATAACTTCATTTTTTACATTGTTATTCGTAATAAAAATATATATTCATACAGTCGTTTAGTTAAACGTTGGATAAACTTACGCTAACGCTGTTTTTTATAACTTTAACTGCGACAGTTTTAGTGACGGAGGAAGGGAAATTGTTATATGAACTTAAAATTTATTATTTCATTGGTCCACCACATAGAAATCAGAATACGGTTCAGTAGGCTTTATACCAAATTTCAACTTTCTTCGTCAAACAGTGTCTAAGAATAACGGCTATACATACAGACAACAGAACGCGCAATGGATACATGAAAAATTATAATATAAGTGTTGCTTTTTTGTTTTTTTTTCGAAGTACGAAACCCTAAAAAAGAACTGCTTATTATTTATTCATTTTTTGTAATGGCAAAATAGTTTACAGATTTATACGCATTCAAGGCCAGAAAGAGATATAATTACTGTTCCGTAAAAAATATAACACTGAATATTTATATCGCAGTAGCACGCGGAAATACTAGCTTAAGATCGCAAGATAAAGGCAGCAGAATCTACATACACGTTTTGGACTCTTCAGACAATGTCTCCTATGTCTATATCATGTTATTTTATGGATAAAGTAAACGTTACGAAGTTATCAGCCTTTAAGCAGACGTCCGTATATTTATCATCGTGAAACCTTTATTTTGACAGTTACGTACATTAAAATGGCGCCTTATTTAAATTTACGTAAAGGTAACTTCGTTTTATATTTGACAGTTACGTACGTTAAAATGGCGCCTTATGTAACTTTGCGTAAAGGTAACTTAGTTTTATATTTGACAGGTACGTACGTAAATGACGCCTTATTTAAATTTACGTAAAGGTAACTAAAACAGTGGTTGACTTTATAGGCCATTTAAATATTTCTTTTGATAATTTAATAAATCTAGCGTTCCTAGTAAAAGCAATTGGATGCACTGAAAAGTAAAACGACTAATTTTTATAATTACCTTATGGAAAATATGTCATATGTTAAATTAGATACCAACAAAAAATATCATCATATATTCATAAAAACTATATTGCATTTGAAAGAACGCCAATAAAGTTCGTGCCCGAGAATTGAGGAATGTTTCAGAGTCAAATACATTACTAAATAATACTTTCGACTATTTAAAGAAATACCAAAATTTATAATTGACAACTTAAGACCGATGTCGAAAGTGATATGACGAATAAAAATTACTTGATGCGCATCCAAAGAAAATGACCTATAAAATGTGTATCTGTAGATAAAGTGCAGAAATTTAATCGCCGACGAAAGAGCTTCATCCTTTCTGCTCGTAAAATAATATGACGCTATTCATTCTTCTTAAGAAATAACGTTACTTTAACGAACAATAAAGTTTAGAATAATGCCAGTTCCATGATAGAACATGTCGATTTTTAAAGTGAACATTAAAACAGCTATTAATGTTGGGCGTTAGTTAATCTATACGTTAAGTAAAGCAAATGATACAACATGAATAGAAGTTATTGTGCTCGTTCCGTCATTTATTGACTACTACTATTAATTTTTTTGTTTTTGTTAAAAACACCGAGTTTTATCATACTAGAAGTATGGTATTTCTGATCAGCTCTTTGGGCAAGAGTAAATATCAAACACGCGCTATTACTTCGCCAAAAACTATACGCACGCTAAATTTGATAGCAAATCTGTTCTTGGCTACGGAATTATTATATAACAAAAAAAACTATTTTCCGCTTTATCGATATGAAAAGTAAAGATATCTCTCCCGACATTAGCGGAAAGATATGTCAATTTCGCCATAGGGTCTCAAGAAAACATTGGCCTTTGCGAGGTTCTTGGGTCTCTATAGGTATACTAGTTCAATATGACCGTCTATTCTTGCTATTTTCCACACCTCGGTAGAGTTATGGAGATATCTATCCGTATTACATAAATATGTCTGCATAGTTATGTAATATGGATCAAGTTGTAAATTACTTTTCAGTTGTAAATTACTTTACAGTTGTAGTTAATTATTTTTCAGTAAATTACTTTTCAGTTGTAAATTACTTTACAGTAAATTACTTTTCAGTTGTAAATTACTTTTCAGTTGTAAATTACTTTTCAGTAAATTACTTTTCAGTTGTAAATTACTTTTCAGTAAATTACTTGTAATTACTATTCAGTAAATTACTTGTAATTACTTTTCAGTAAATTACTTTTCAGTAAATTACTTGTAATTACTTTTCAGTAAATTACTTGTAATTACTTTTCAGTTGTAAATTACTTGTTGTAAATTATTTTCAGTTGTAAATTACTTTTCAGTTGTAAATTACTTTTCAGTAAATTACTTTTCAGTTGTAAATTACTTTACAGTTGTAGTTAATTATTTTTCAGTAAATTACTTTTCAGTTGTAAATTACTTTACAGTAAATTACTTTTCAGTTGTAAATTACTTTTCAGTTGTAAATTACTTTTCAGTAAATTACTTTTCAGTTGTAAATTACTTTTCAGTAAATTACTTGTAATTACTATTCAGTAAATTACTTGTAATTACTTTTCAGTAAATTACTTTTCAGTAAATTACTTGTAATTACTTTTCAGTAAATTACTTGTAATTACTTTTCAGTTGTAAATTACTTGTTGTAAATTATTTTCAGTTGTAAATTACTTTTCAGTTGTAAATTACTTTTCAGTAAATTACTTTTCAGTTTTAAATTACTTTTCAGTTGTAAATTATTTTACAGTTGTAAATTACTTTACTTTCAAATTGTAAATTACTTTTCAGTTGTAAATAACTTTTCAGTTGTAAATTACTTTACAGTTGTAACTTACTTTACTTGAAAGTTGTAAATTACTTTTCTATCCGTATTACATAGATATGTCTGCATAGTTATGTAATATGAATCAAGTTGTAAATTGCTTTTCAGACTATTTACTGTTGTCAATAAAGGGTCGAGTTTTACTAGATAATTTAGATGAAAAAGAAGTCGTGTTATACATTAAGTAAATAATGACGTGAAATTTAGAAGGTATAAGTAACTAAATTTTTCATAATTGGTATAGTAACTTGTAAATTTATTATATCTTTTCCGTATTGCCAAGACAACAAATTTATAAATTTTACCTTTCCAGATTTTTTGATAATTCTGGCATTTTATATAATTTTCTTTTCTTTTATTGAGTACCGTATACAAAATTATATTTGCACAAATGAAAACTCGTACTTAACCATTTTATTGGCATCAGGTGGTTAATATCATTCCAATTAATTTTCGGATATTTTATATCTTGTTATAAAGAAAGTCAATACGTATTGGAAGTTGTAAAATAATACTGGCATATAAAACTTAAGAAAGAAAATATACAGGACTTTCTGGAAGCAAAACTTCTTAAATAATAGTCGCCACCAGGATTTCAATGCGATCATCCACCTAATTTCTGATCGTATTCAACGTTTCCACAATGGTCAAAAACCTTCAGCCTCCTAACTTACTCCATTAAATTTTCTAACTTGTCCTGTCGTTACACAATTACGTTTAAAACCTAAAAAATTTAATTTGAGAAAATATATTGATTGTATCGCAATTTCGTGTTACTTAGCAGCTACTACTCTTAATAACATTTACAAACAATCGAACTCTTACACAGAACACTACGTATATTCAAAAGTCAAACATTACCAACGTTAGCTTTCAAATGACGCAATAACATGTTGAGATGAAATAGTTACACACGTGACGACTTCGTAAGCGAACGAAGCTGTTGCCACTCGTCATGATGATCACGATTTTTGCCGAAACATTGTATTCCTCCGTAATATGTTGCAAGCTCCAAACAGTTATCAAAAGAACGAACTCGTTAATATTTAACTGGCGACGCCGAGAGAAAGGCAAATGTTCGAGCTCAATTGTTAGCGCACACTTTTTATGACGTTTATATTAAAATTTTAGACATTTACTTATGGAGTTAATATCCCGCAAGCATTTAACGATACGCGTTTTGCATAACTAACAATTCTATGAAGAGCGCTATATAAAATTTAGTAAACAATGCTACTACGTTCTTTATTGTGGAAAATACGAGTGAGTATTAATAATATCAAAGCTTAAGAGCAAATTTACTTTTATTTGCCGAGCTCAATTGTTAGCGCACACCATTTATGACGTTTATATTAAAATTTTAGACATTTACTTATGGAGTGAATATCCCGCAAGCATTTATTGATATACGTTTTACATAACAAATAATTCCATGAAGAGTGCTATAAATTTTTTTGTAAATAATGCTACTACGGTCTTTATCGTGGAAAATACGAGTGAGTATTAATAATATCAAAGCTTAAGAGCAAATTTACTTTTATTTGCCAAGCTCAATTGTTAGCGCACACCATTTATGACGTTTATATTAAAATTTTAGACATTTACTTATGGAGTGAATATCCTGCAAGCATTTATCGATACGCGTTTTACATAACAAATAATTCCATGAAGAGTGCTATAAACAATTTTGTAAATAATGCTACTACGGTCTTTATTGTGGAAAGTATGAGTGAGTATTAATAATATCAACATTTAAGAGCTAATTTACTTTTATTTGCAGTAAATTAACTCTTAACGGTATGAAATAATATCTTTCTTCATAAGATGAATAACTATGTTAATTAAATATATATCATCATTTTATAATGAGAGAGGAACGAAAACAGATTGAGTTACTACATTGAGATCATTATTAAATAAGTGGGAAAAGTTTTCATGAAACGGTTCAAAAGTATTAATAATATTAAGAGCCAATTTACCTCAATTTCCGATAATGTTTAAAGGGATCTCTTTCTTTATGTGATGTATAGGTACCTTATTTAAATAAAAGTGATTTTTTATAATAAAAATAAGAACGAAAATAAATTATGTGCGGCTAGAGAGAGATCATAGTTATATAAGTTTTTTCCTGATAGGAAGGATTAGGGTTTTCCTGATAGCATTCAAAAATGTTAATATCAAAGTTTAAGAGCCAGTTTACCCCATTTGTCGTAAAGTGACTCTTAATAGTGTAAAACAATTTCCTTCTTCATATGAAAAATAGCTATAATAATTAAAAGAAAGTGAGTTTAATCAATAAAAAGAAGAATAAAAATTAATTGAGGGTAAATGGAATAATATATTTATTAAATATAGTCGAAAAGTGTTAATAATGTGAAATGTGAGGCTCTCTAATTTCTGATAAATTGGTTCTTAAAGGTATGAATCGATTGCTTTTTTTATATAACAAATAGCTACCCTAAGCAAATAAAAACAATGTTTTATAATAAAAGGACGTATGGATAGGGTGACTGAATTGAAATAATTATTAAATAAATTGGGAAAGTTTTCCTGATTTAATTTAAACGTGTTAATAATATTAAATGTTAAGAACTAGTTTATCATATTTGTCCTAAATTGACAATTTCAACAGTATAAAATGATTTACTTTTTCAGCGCGTTTATTATCTTGACCTAAAACTTCCTAATATTATAAGTAAACCATCGAGCTGATATGATAACGGAGGAAGGAAGAGAGACGTCTCTATGGTTAACAGTAAACTTGTCGAGTTGAGGCTCATTTGATTTGCCTCTGTAAGCTCCTTCATCACATATTGTAACCAGTTTGAAGAAATATGAGGGACGTGATCACTTCTTAATGGCTAATAGTAAACTGACATAATTGAGATCATTTGAATTGACCCAATAAGTCCTTTGGTTACATATTTTTTCCAGGAGTGTATGATGATGGAAGAGGGAAGTGATCATGGAAATTTTTCAATAAACCTATCAAGTTTGGACTCGTTAATTTGTCTTAACGAGTCCTTTAGTTACAAAAGCATATATTTCAGTTTTTTTTTAAATTATATTTACGTTAAATAAATAAATGTGGGGAGTAAATAAAGTAATAACAAGTAATGTAGAAAAAGTATAAAAATAAACTGAATACGATTAGAATGAGATCATTATTACAGAAGTGGGGTGAGCTTTCCTGATAAGACATTCAATATCGGTGAAGGTGTTAGATAAATGCCAAGAGATATTGAAATAATTCGGCTCGTTGAACGTTTAAATAGATTAAGAAAGAAAACTAGTTACGTACGAGGGGAAATTGAATTACGAGTTTCATACGTGTTCAGGAAAATTAAATATTCAAAGGTATATATTATTCCTTTTAACCTATTTACAATTTTTTTATAATTATATTTCCTAGGATGTTTATAATAATCGGTGCAGGCTATTGTTAAACGTCAGCTAAACTTTTGTTCACTCGCTATTTTGGTGAGTTATTCCCCAGTAAGAACCCAATTTTCTGCTCCACAAATAAGAACTGGTGGGATATATGTGTATGTATAATATTCTAACATTTTGTCAGAAGTGATACTTATCGTCAGAGCAAACTGAAATGTGAATCAGGAGGTTTATGCGAAACGTATGTCTATCTTTGTAGAGATAAATTTAGAATACTTGACATATATTTTCATAATAAACACCTTCTGTCTAAGACTGTGTGGTATTTCTACTGCAGTCAAAAATAGAACGCTTTATTTCTACCCAATGAGATCTTGGTATTATTAGAATCAGGTTCAAGAGTATTATAGAAAGAAAAAAAAACTGTTAGCACTTCGTGGACAGTACTAGTAAGCATATTTAAGATCATAAGATTATCTCCTAAAGTAATTAAAGCATTATTTCTTAATCGTACGTGGAACTTAGTGATCTGTTTTCACAGCCTCATTAACTATGAAATATCTGACGTAACGGGAAATCAGAATTATGGATGTGACATACTATTTTGAAAAGAGAGACAATATAAACTTTAAAGATTATTGTAGCCAGGACAGTTGCAATCCATATTTTCTCTCTTTTAAAAAAATGTCTTTAATAATCTTCATGTCTTCGATTCATTTTTTCGTTTGCTGTCAGCATATGGCCTTAACGTACGTTTTTAAGACAAAGACACTTAGTCAATGTAGAACTGTCTTCTGTGGGAGATATTTAATGGTTCGCGCCTTCATCACTGATTAAAATAAAACTTGTATTTATAGGAGTAGAACTCGTTTATGGGGATTCGTAAAAACATATAAACATTTCCGAATCCACATGTATAGTATTTCTATTAAACTATTTGCAAATGTTAATATCGTTTTTCATCATATAAATATTTCGACTAATATATTTTCACAGACTTTCAAAATATCATGAATTTCTCAAAAATTAATAATACTAAAATCATTGTCCTAGTTTGCTGGTCAGTTTTAGATAAACTGAGAAAAATATACGATATTAATATAAATATTATTGCCTGATCAAACATGATACAACAACTATATAAATATGCAGATGAAAATAAAATATAATTAAATCAACTATAGTGGAAGGAAATATAAGCAAATAAATTGTAGTGGAAGAACATGTAAATAAATCAACTATGGTGAAAGGAAATATGAGTAAATCAACTATGGTGGTAGAAAATATAATTAAATCAACTATAGTGAAATAAAATGTAATTAAATCGACTATAGTGAAAGGAAATAAAATTAAATCAGTTACATTGAAGGAAAATGTAAGTAAATCAACTATAGTGAAAGAAAATGTGAGTAAATCTACTATATCAAAATAAGTTCGGGACATCAGAGAATCAGGTATAGAAGAAATTTCGACATGCAAGCTACAACTTCAGTCGATGTTTGACCAACAGATACTTGGTGTATAAGTAATTTATATTTAAATTTATCAGTTTTTAGTGTTATGTATTAAATCATTCACTATTTTAAAAACGTTATTTAATTTATAGCTATAACGAGGTATGATATGTGGCATACGATTTGACTGCGCACCTCCATACCCCTTAACAACTATTGGAGGCACGAGGTGGAATCGTTACAACACAGCTTCAAATTTAGTGTATCACAACGGCCGAAGCCTATGGAAGGGAAACTTGGGAAATATATTAGTTTTATTCACACTTTATTCTTGAAGAAACCATTGTACACGCGAACTAAAGCATTTAATTGGTTAATTAGTTCTCCATGTATTCAGTTCATGAAATCATACAGAGAAAAATTGTCATCGCTCAGTGCAAATAAAAAGTGCATTCGTGTTATAATTATATTCATTCAAATTCATTACTGTGTGTAATTGATCTCAGCATCATATTAGTGGAAGTAATATCTATTCTTTATTTTGTTATATTATAGCACTAAACAGCTTATCCGGTTAGTGTGAAACTTATACTATTATGTAATTTATAGTCTCCAGATTGATATAATATCAAATATCTTTAAACTTTTGAATCATTAAATAGTAAAATAATGTGTAAAGTTATTGTGCGGGACGACAGGCAGTACTCGTAATTCAACGCTTGAGTATTGCTGGATTAGAGGATTCGATGTTCACCAGATTTCTATCGCTATTAAAATGAAGTCTGAAGAGAGGTCACTGGGGCGATAACCAATGAATTCTTATCGTCGTTTGTAAGAAAATTAAAATGTTAATGAAAGTACTGTTTACAAAGTTGACTATCATTTAAACTACCGATTTTAGAACTATGTACCCAAGTGAGCTGACTCATCTAATAAAACAAGGTGGTGCAAACTTGAACTTGTACTACCGAGTACTCGGTAGTACAAGTTCAAGTTTGCACCACCTTGTACCAGTACTCGGTAGTACAAGTTCAAGTTTGCACCACCTTGTTTTATTAGATGAGTCAGCTCACTTGGGTACATAGTTCTAAAATCGGTAGTTTAAATGATTTTTATTCTATCGTAACGTTTCTTATGTGCCGCCATGGGATACCATTAGGCGGCCGCCAGTTGTCACGCCAGTGGTTATGAACCGACGGCCGCCCGATCGTCGCATTGGTTACTGCGGTAGACTGAAATAGTTATAGCAGATAATATGAAAATCAGCAAAAAGTTCAACATTTATTATTAATTGTTAAAATTATTTTTTATGATTCGTTTTCAGTTTCAAAATTGGACCGTAGTAACATTCTTGAATTAGACTAATTAAATAATTCTAGCAACATAAAAATAACAAGAAAAATTTGAAATAATTTTGTACAATAATGATACTCCAGTATGTACAAAGCAAATTATTATATTCGTCCGTTGTCCGTGTTTTAGGATCCCGCATTAAAACACGGTACCCTCATAATTTGGTTATGTCCGTATGTGCGTCCGTTCATATGTCACGCCTTTATAGTTACTACAGTTTTAGACACACACACGTGAAGTATTGCAAGTACATACTTCAGATGAACATCTCATTTAATATGTAGCATTTTTTTCCGTTTTTAAGGTTAAGAAGGTGAAGTGATGTAGTGCTTCGTTATAAAGGTTTTTTAAAATTAAGTTTAAGCTCCATTTACCGCTGTACCATTTTTAAACCGGTTTGCAAAATATTAGGCTTCAAAATGATATGGAATATGAAGCAAACCACCCACCTCCCCCTTCCCCTATTTTCAATCATAGGTTTGAAAAATCTAAAAAATTCGAATAATAGCATCGTCATTGAAACTTTTAACTTGCAATTTATCTTAGTTAACTTGCATTAATAATTTCAAGAGATGTAGAAAACTAGAGAATCCTGGTTTGTTCGTGTCCCGATACACACTTGGGTGCTTTTCATGTTACAATTATATATATATTGGTCGACCCCATAGTTCTAAACTCGATTAAATCATAATATACTTTTGAGAATACCGTTAATAAATTAAATATATATAATATATTAAACAAAAAGGCATTTAAAACAATGTACAGAAATAGTCACTTTCTTTTGTTCAAAGGAGGGACTAGTAGAATTTATTTTCTTAAAGTAGCAATTACAACCATGATTCATTTACAAGTAAGCAGGTTATATTGATAGAGATTTCTAATCTTGCTCAAGCTAGACTTTTTTCAGCACTGCTTGTTTTCTGAGCTAGCAAAAAATGTAACATTTAAATTATAAATCAATGTTCGAACCGATTGCCGTTATTGTCGTACGAGGTTATATGACGTATTTCGTATATACCGGTGTAAGAAAGAACGTATCTATTATTATAAATAAAGGTGATGCTGCGAATTTAACTGAACATATTTAAAGCATGTTTCAATAGAAAATTAAATTTTTTTTTATTTGAACCACAATTTTTAATGCGATTTTTTCAGAAACGGATAATAATAGATCTGTTTGTTTTATACTTGTGTACAAAGTGTAAAAAAAAGGTCTATTAATGTGTCTATAAAGGTGATTATGTACATCAAACTGAGTATATTTGCAGCGCGTTGATGTAAAAAAAATGTCTATTTTTTATTCTGCAGTTTTCACGGTGATATCTTTAGGAACGGTAATTCTTATTACATATTTTCTTTTCTTAAGACGCGATAGATATGCAAACTGAATTCAAGTATAATAAATTATTTTATAATTACAATTAACTGGTTTTACATTTTCGTAGTTTAATAATTAAAACAATCGAACCACGACCAAGAGGAAGCTGCTCAAATTTCACTAAGATCAAACGGATATTTATCCTAACAATTTTTAACTTCAATATTCAATCTTAGTTTTATTTTAATTAGATATTGCTTAAAAGCGGCATAAGACTAAAGGCTTCCTAAATTCGTGTTTTTAGGGAAGTAAGTATTTTCATCATCTGAAAAATGGCTTTTCGAGTGAGTTTTACCGACAGAAGTCACGTTCATTAACGCTCCCCTATTGGCAGTTAAAAATTGGTATCTGAAAAATTACGGCCGCGGCCCACTGGCCCATGTATAGATAATATTTATTCACGTGTCTCCTATTATATATCGTGTATAGTAGATATTTATTCATGTGTCGCCTATCGTATTCGCTTATAGATAATATTTATTTATTTATCGCCTGTCATAAATCGTGTATAGTTGATATTTATTTAAGTGTCGCCCATTATGTATCGTATGTAGGTAATATTTATTCGTGTCTGCGTAAATTTATTATATGTCGCGCTTAAATAATGTTTATTGAAGTGTTACCCCATTTAGCCAACATTTATTTATATATCCCTCATTAGATATAGCGGATAGACGATGTTTATTTAGTATCAATTATTACATAAATCATATCCCTCATGCCAGACCTAGGAAATTTTTCACCTTTGAATTTATTAGCTAGTTGAACTTTTTTTAATCTGTGAGCGGGAAAAAATTCATTAGGGTAATAAGTCTTGTGTTATGTTTTTATATTCTATATACATGTCACTATTTTATATCGAGTTTAGGTGACGTTTATTTACACACCGCCGTTTATATACCTATATAAGCGATATTATTTTTCATGAAACCTATTTTATACTGTATATACAGATGATGTCAAATTACATGTCGCCTTTTATTTTTTGTACATAATTGAATTTTTATTTAATTATCTCTGCCCCTAGTAGGCTGAATATAGATAAGACAGCAATTATCATCATAATTAATCAAATTTAGTAAAACAGTGACAAATGAATTGTTAGATATAAAAAATCAGGGTAAATGACATAAATTTATGACACTAGACTTTTCAGACTAAAAACGTGATGACTGGCAGAGAAGCCACAATCTCGTCCTGAGGCGAGCGAGTGGCCCTATCACAGCCACGCGGGTTCATTGTGAGTGAGCTGGGAGGCGGCGACAAAACGAAGCTAGCGGCGAACAGGTGCGCGCCGAACGTGGGAACGCACCACGATCTGCCCCATTGATCCCGATCCTCGAGTCTGTGGGAAAATAAGGATGTTCTTTGTAGGCGGGAAATTACGTTTTTGTTTTAATTTTTTAATTGTATTTTGGAGAACCTCCGATTAAGTTTTAGCCTTCAGTTGGAATTTATATCAATCTCGAATCTTAACTATGGGCGTATTCACAATTAACTGAAACTACGTGATGTAGTATTATTTCTACTTTCTATAATTTCTTTATCACGACCTAGGTTTCGTTGTATTATTACATATTCAGTTTTCGTTGTATTACATCTTCAGGTGGGATATTAGCAAAGATTCTATCTTTGCTAATAGCCCACCTGAAGATGTTGTAATACAATGAAACTTAGGTCGTGGTAAAGAACTTAAAGAAAGTATAAATAATATTACATCACGTAGTTTCATTTAATTGTGAATAATGAATTTCTACAAAATTAACGCCAAATATATTCAATATGGGCGTATTGTTAAATTGTAATAGCAAGACGAATTTTATGAGTCGCCGGTGTAAAATAAGACGATTATTATCGATATTTTTTTGTCCGTTTTAGCATATTCTTGAGATACACTAATGCAACGTTAGCGAAAGGGTTAAGCGGTCTGCAGTATATGTGTACACGACGAGATGAATCCTTTATTTTGACTTTGAATTAGAGTTATTAAATTTTTTCTGTCACGGTGTTTCTCTTTATGGTAATAAAATGCCAGTATGATTATCAAATAAAACAGATAACCTAATTGAAAAATGAATTATTTGTCCGTACGAAGGACTGAAATAAAAAAAAAATGTAGTTCGTCTTATATTATCAGGGGTGGGGAGAGGGGAAAGGAGAAGGATTGAAAAGTTTTATTATACCAATTAACGAGTCATCCCCCATATAAATATTAATATTTAAATATGTAACACTCATGTGTGTGTATGTGAGAGATGAAGAAAATAAGTGAGAGATAAAAAAAATAGTCGATTTGGCACCGACTCCAGAAATCTCTAGCGGGAGCAGTATTTTGAAAATTAATTTATGTCCGGAAACGATATTGGACTGCAAAAGTTGCGTATACGTATTTATATTTTTATTATTTTATACTTTCCACTGAACTTTTCATTCGATCATTCTCTGTTTTTTTTTTCTTTTTTGAAAATTTCTTTGTTTAATAATTTTATAATAATCAAATAAAAAACAGAGATATATTAATGTTTCAATATAAATATTTATATGGCTTGGAGTGTTTATAAGAACGCCGTACTTCTTTTTTTTCGATATTTTAAAACTGCTTTAAATACAATTAGATACATACGGAGTAATAAAGACATGACAATATGTTAATTAAAGGAGGTCTGGGCAAAATATCACACAAAAAAGCCGTATCCGCATGTGAGTAATGTTGGGTTGTGTCGTTGGGCTTTAAATATATAGATACATATAGAAATAAAGTTGTCAAATAATAAGAAAATTCATCATATTTTTAGACGTTCTATTTTAGAACGAGTCGTCTCCCTTGGCAAAATAAAACCTGAGTAGAATTCTCAATATTCCGTGTATATTTAGGTATTTATAGAAATTTAAGGGTACAAAGTTTCTTTGTTTAACTATTTACAAACATTAATATTATTTTCGACTATGAGTATTGTATAGTAATGTAGTTTTCACAGACGTAAAAATATCGTAACCTTTAAAAATTCAGAAATTAAGACATCGAAAGTCATGAATATAGATTTTCAATAAACTTTTTCATATTTTTTAATATAGCAGTTTTGAGACTGGATGGTGAGGGTCCGTTTTTGTGGGATTTTTCGGTAATTTCTCTAAAACTACAT
Organism: Druceiella hillmani; assembly: GCA_039881145.1. Taxonomy (NCBI): domain Eukaryota; kingdom Metazoa; phylum Arthropoda; class Insecta; order Lepidoptera; family Hepialidae; genus Druceiella; species Druceiella hillmani. The sequence goes on along the minus strand of JAYKKI010000059.1, from coordinate 12,625,686 downwards.
ATCTCATTTCAATTCTGAAAATTTTCCAACCTTCAATTCGCCCGCTTTAAAATTTCCATTTAAATATTTTTGAGTGTTTATTGTTGAGGTAAATTGGTTATACTTTACCTCACTTACTTATTTAACTCTTAAAATTACTATTTTAAGCGCTTTAATTTGTTAGCACATTAGATATATTTGGCGTTGATGGTACACACTACTTTTTGACACTCCATGAAAACAAATCTTTGACGTCTCAATTTTTATAATTTGCAAAGTCCTTTAGCCGTCAGTATTCCACGTGCGAGTATATTTTTAATCTTTTGAAATAAACTAATTTTCACAAAGTGCCCACCTAAAGATGTTGTCATACAACGAAACCTAAATAGCGGTAAAGAGTTTAAATAAAATAGAAATAATACTACATCACGTAGTTCCATTTAATTGTGAAAAATTGAAATTAAAACTACTAAACATTGACTTGATTTTTAAATACAAACGCTTACTAACCACTTAAGCCAGTGATATCGTTCACGTGGGCCTTTGAAAAATATTATTAAATAGTACGACTGAACATTAAACGCAAAAATAATACTGTACGACTGAAGATTGAATACAAAAAATGATACTGCACGACTGAAGATTAAACACAAAAAATGATACTGTACGACTGAAGATTAAATACAAAAAATGATATGGCACGACTGAAGATTAAACACAAACAATGATACTGTATGACTGAAGATTAAATACAAAAAATGATACTGTACGACCGAAGATTAAATACAAAAAATGATACTGCACGACTGAAGATTAAATACACAAAACACCATCTATATACATTACAAAATATGCTTTTATTTTCAAGTGCACAACTTACGTCAAAATTTCAAATTATCATGACTTCTTTTTTAGGGCGTTGATAGCAATGAATTAAAGTTACGAGTACCACAGATTCTACAGAATCTACCAGTTAAAATATTATCAGAATCACTTATAGCACTATAAGTGATATATCTAGCTCTATGCACGAACAAATAAAAATACAAATAAACAAATAAACGTACCAAAAATAATATGTTTGTATTCTATTATTTTTATTACGTCCCTTTAAATATTTTTTTCGGAAATATCTAAAATGGAGAGATATGTCAATACGACATTTTATTATATGTGTAAATTTTCAATTTCACAAAATATTTATATAAGAAGTGAAAACGTTTTTATACACAGTCATTATAAATCACAAATTTCATTGAGCGTGTCTTGCGTTACGCAGTAGCTCTAAATAGACCTTGAAAGTAGGTGATTCGGCAAAAAATTGTTTGTTTAAAAAAACGTAATTAATTATTGGCATTGCCTTATGTTAAAAATAGCCTTGTTTTTATAGATATTGTGAATTCACCTTGCTGCTTGAATAATTTTTAACTTAAAGAATATATTGAATTTTAAACATTTGTCTTTTAATCTTATATTGTCCCTATTTTTATATGGAATCTGGTATATAGGAAAGTCAGATATGTAAATGTGAGATGAAAAAGAATTCTAGAAAGAAATGGAAACAGATTATGAGGCAGTCCACGCCTTTTCCTAGGTTTTAGCTGCACGCATGGAGATAAGACGATACAGTACTTATAGTGAACATCTTAAATGTGTATGTTTTAGCTGACTTCTGCTATACCAGTGCAGCCATTTTATTTATTTACCATTATAAATATATAATGACCAGTTATATGCTCACCATTTGTATGCGGATGAGTTTGTACAGATGATGTTGATTATTTTACCTTGATATAGAGATTAAAAAAATATTGTTTAGTGATTGAGTATATTATTGTTACACATGCATAGATAATCAAAATCTCACACGAGATATAAGTTCTACCAATTTTTTAAAATATCAAATTTAAAACTATGTAAAATAGAGACGTTACTTGACAATATAAATTTGGATGTACACGACCTGCCCTATTGAAAAAAATGTTATTCTTCATGAAATGCGCAAAATGTTTATCTGACCCTCAAGTATAGACTTTTTAATTATGCGTTTTCAATGGTTACAGTGAAAATACTACATTTATAATAAAATATTTTACTTAAAAAAATTATAAATCCATAAAGGAGAAAGGTGATATAAGTAATATTTGAGTTTTCCGCGTTTACGTAAAAAATAGATTTATTGCATAAATTATTAGAATTATTACGTGATTTCGTTCCGATAATAATACATCGTTATTTGAAATGGATAATGACGCTTGCAGTGGTGATGTTTATGTATATTATCCCTAATCACAGGCTAAAAGACATTATATATTTTTAGTAATACGATGAGAGTTTAGGTAAATTTATAGTAAATGGTCTAATCTAAACTCAACATCTCGTCGTCTCAAAGTAATTCTACAGAGTAAACAGTAATCCCATTTATCTGTATTAGATAGTGACATGTCTATATCTTGCAGCCATCTAGTTTAATTAGCAATTCAATCAATAGCCTATCCCGTTAACTAAACAACGTCATTCAATCAACGATCTATATGACGTTTCGCCAACACTTTTAGTACAATAATTAATGTATGGGCGGCTAGTACTTTGCTAATAGAATGCAATAAGAGATAAAAAAATAAAAATGATTTTCAGAAAATCTTATACGGATTTTACTTAAACTTTTTTTAAATAATTCTTTTATCTAACTGCTACAAAGTGAACACATAGGTATCACAAGAAATAAATTCCAATCACTAAACGTAAAAATATAAATAGAATTTAAAATTTTTCAAAACTTTATGAATTACAATGAAAACTTTTGGAAAAGTAAGTTTTTTTACGAACATTTAACATTAATTAACACGACTTTCTATATTTAAGTGAACGATTGGCTGTTTACTTAATCGACTGAATGTCCTTTAGGTTGATAATTGTATGGCATAGGTCGATGATTTATTTAATTAACTGAGTTTTTAATCGAAAAGCTAATTAATTGGTTTATTTGATTAACTGGGTTTTCAATTGAACGGCTAATTAACTGGATTATCTCTTATTGCATTCTATTAGTTTAATTTACTGGGTTTTTAATTGGTTTATTTAATTAACTGGGTTTTTAATTGGTTTATTTAATTAACTGGGTTTTTAATTGAATGGATAAGTGGATGGTGTATAGCTGCGATATATATACAGTAAAATATTCAAAAAAGGCTAATTTTATTTGGGAATTATTCACTTATTGATTGGTAACAATTCTTAATTAATTCTCTGATAAACTTTTTTATTTTCTAGGTTTATCTTTAGAATAATGATTCATATGGTCGTCGTCAGCCAGAAGGCATCCACAACCGAACATAAGCCTCCTCCTTAGATTCCCAAGAGTAATCCTTATTGCTTGCATCTAACGGTTTCCTGTGACTTCTATCAGGTTATCTCTCCACCTAGAGTGGGGTCGTCCCGCTCTGCGTCTTCCTGTATGTATCGCCATTCGAGAAATTTTCTTCGTTTCACCTTTGCTGTTGTCCTTAGTTCTCCTACTGATTTTCTCATTATGGATCATATATCGTAGAGAAACTTTTTCTCCTACAGATTTTCTTTTTACAGGTCATTACCCGAAGGCGTGAAGGTTAGGTTGTATCTCTATCCGCTTGCACGTGTGTAACGAACATCGTGTCCATTATTGATGTAGGTGATTTTGAGTATAAAATTGAGTATATTTGATGGGTGTTTTTGTAAAAAAATTTAATTATTAAATTTCAATGTTTCATGATTAGTGTACAGTATGTTTTTAATAAGAATCATAGTTTCAAAGTTGTAGAAGTCATCATTATGTCATTTTGTTACAGTCAAATATTGGTATTGTATATTTTTTTATTGTTCCGTAACAAGATTGAAAAATAAATAGTGACCAAGTGGGAGTATGATTGCGTATTGAGGATTTTGTACTACTTTTGAAGTTTTATTAGTGAAGTTTTATATATAATAAGTTATCAGTAATATGAACTGCCTAGTGGGATATATACTTAATTATACCTAATATGAGGGTGGGGCATGTATACAATCGTACACCTCAACTATATATATAATATATATATACTTATAGTATTTCTAAAACTTTTAAGCAGGCTTCAAAACTCTGTTTTTCATAATTTTGGGTTCAAACCTTTAGAAAATAAGGTGGACAGGATTCGATATATGTTCTTTGCATATTTTTCTGTAATCTCTGAAGATATACTACTGAAAATAGTGATTGGGACATGAGCGGGTTAATATGCTTTATTACTGGGCCCAATTTTAGAGATAAACTACTGGGACAGACGCACAGGCGGTGGAGACGAGAGTAATTTTATAAGAGTCCCGTTTTTCCTTTTAAGGTACGGAATCTTAAGAAACGAGAAATTTGTAGAATCCTTTGGGTATCCATCTAGCAGTAAAATTCTTCTAGGCATATTGGATGTAAAGGACTGCGATGTAGTGCAGCGAAAATTGATTCAATTACTATGGAATAAATACGAGTATATTTTATATTTTGGCCTTCTTTGTTTCATTAGTTTTCTCTTTATATATTATACGCTGGGCTTAGAAGGGAACAAATTATCCTTTGACACAGTTCCACTTTGATACAATTCTCACCTAATTAACTATTACTGTAGTTAATTAGGTGGAAATATCAAAGATATGAGAGAAGAAGAAATATCAAAGAACTGTATCCAACGATAATTTGTTTCCTTCTAAGCCCAGCATATATAAAGTGAAAACATATAAAGTGAAAAATAAAATCATATATAAAGTGAAAACTCATATATAAAGTGAAAACTAATGAAACAAAGAAGGCAAAAATATAAAATATACTCGTATTTATTTTCTAGTAATTACGTCGTATTATTTTACTGTAAGTACTAGCATTTATTTTGTATTGAATATATTTGGCGTTAATTTTGTAGAAATTCATTATTCACAATTAAATGAAACTACGTGATGTAGTATTATTTCTACTGAAGATGTTGTAATACAACGAAACCTAGGTCGTGGTAAAGAAATTAAAGAAAGTAGAAATAATACTACATCTAGTAGTTTCATTTAATTGTGATCGATTTTGTAGTAAAAAGTGTGTAATTGATCGAATTAAATATTCAAAAATAACAGTAGAACATCGCGAATAAATTATCAAGTGGGTACGACTCGTACTTGATAAATTTTAATTTCTCATGTTTTTATTACGACTGAACACTCTGAAAATTGTACTTCTGAATTTATCACTTGTCGTTCTCGGTAATCATATTTATTATTAATTCTTATTGTCCATACAACGGCAAGCGCAGTGATAATCCGATATGGCCATTTCGCAATAGTGCACTTGAGTCGGCTGCAATATGCCATTTCAAACACTCGGGGACTTCTCATGAGCAATATCGCTTTATGGCATATTGTGTTATTAATGTATGTAGGCTCACGTACTGCCCGGGTCAGGTTATTAACTCTAGTATTATGAGCGTGTATGGACGTCGTATGAAAACATTTTATTGCGCCCGTGACAATACCGAGCGCGACCAGAGTAACGCAAGTCAATAAATATATTTAAGGAGTTGATATAAGACGTGTTTACTGCAAAAGTTAATAAAGCGTAGATATTAACATGTGACAATAGGTACATTGAATTGAAATATATGACATTCAAATTATGATTTTAAATATAATTCATTCATAATCAAGTTTATCGGTAAATACCATTCATAATTTACAACAACTTAGGTTTTCCAAAATTTATTGGAATAAATTTATAAACGCAGATAAAGAGATGTGAAAAATTTGATCACTTTTCACAGAAGCGAGTTTCCGTGAGTTTTCTTTTCATTTATGTACAACTTCTACTGTCTGCGAATGATGGCAGAATTTTAACCTGCTGAAAAATGGAAAATATATTTTCTTGGTGTGTGCGAGTGTAGAGCATGAACCCGTATATTAGTAAAAATCGAATCGATTTTAATCTATTAGATGCAACAAACTAATAAACAAATAGAAAAAAAGTTTCAAATTTATACATACGTTTCTTACGTATAAAATATTTTTCGTTAGGAAAAGAATTTTTATTTCTTGTTATTCAGGCTTTTAATAAGTAACTGAAAAAGTTTCAAATTTATGCATATGTTTTTTACGTATAAAATATTTTTCGTTAGGAAAAGAATTTTTATTTCTTGTTATTCAGGCTTTTAATAAGTAACTGAAAAAGTTTCAAATTTATGCATATGTTTTTTACGTATAAAATATTTTTCGTTAGGAAAAGAATTTTTATTTCTTGTTATTCAGGCTTTTAATAAGTAACTAAACATTCAATTTCATAATGTCTCCAATGTTTTCAATAGAATTTAGATGACTCAACCTGCCGGATATGGAAGGGGTGGAATCCATAATTTTAATTTACTCCACTTTTGCTTTATTTAAACAAACTGTAGAAAACTAATACCAATTTTCAGTCCCAAGCAATTATAACAAAACCTAGTGATTCACACCCATATTGACAATGTATCTCCCTATTTCAAGCTTAATGGAAAGGGGAAACAATTGTGGACCTCGTCTTATACCAAGCTAGCTCTGTGAGCGGAGGTGCCTAGGAAGCGGCCACTCGGGCGGCACCGCGGCGTCCATTGTTCGCGGACCGCGTTAAATCCACGCCCGCGGCATTTACGATTATTCGCGCTATAGGAGACGGCTCTCGCTTCCTAGTGGGCAATGCATGGCGATGGTCGGTGCAGCGAAATCCATATTTATATATTTACAGTGGGCAATATTTACAACGGACGCGATAGGGAAGATGTAGTAATAGTCCCTTTGAATATTCAATTTTCTGCCAGTGGGACTTGACAGCTCAATGAGTTCTTTAGGAAATGCTTTTTTTTTGTAATCAATGGATAACTGATTCAGATAGAGCGAATTTAAAAAAAAAAATCCAGCACTGATTGGACCAGATTTTTTCATGAAATGAGTCGAAATTATACGTTTTCATTTTTCTTATTTATATAGACAAAGCAGTTGTCAGTCCCAAGCCAAATAAGGATCGTGACTACATTTATTTAAACTGTTTTTATGTAATAAATAGTTGTCGTTAATTTACATACTGTATCCTTAATGATTTAGTGTTTGTTCCGTGTTTTAGTTGATAAGTACCGATTGCAGCTCAATAAGGTCCAATTTTGTAATATTAAAATGGTCAACACATATTATTTATAATAATTAACCGTACACATCTTACAACTTTTTTGTGGCTTTCATGTTTTATATAAAATTTTCATAAATTATTTTAACGCACTAATTATGATTTATATATTAGTATGAGAAGAAACACATTATAAGTAAGATATAAGATGTAATTTTCATCCCTCAACTGTTTTAACGTAAGATAATAAGATTTTTAAGTTTTTTGCAATAGATGGGACATCTATGTTTTTGTCCTTTGCAAGTTTTATTTTTGTATTATGTATAAAATTCATTTCATGAATGAGTTTGTAAAATTGCTTTGTCAACTAATTGTTATAAATATGTAAATAATATACATACAGAGTAGCAGTGGCACATATACTTGTTGAGCGTCGTATATTTTCTGAACCCTTTGTACACGTACACACACACACACACGCATGCACACACACACACACATATATATATATATATATATATATATATATATATATAATTAAAAATTATATAGATATACACACATGAGCGTAAGCGTCCGCTACCATTCCTGATAGCCGTGAAAATGACATTGAAGGTGTAATAGATGGAAAATATGTCTCAATAATTGATTCGTAGGCAATCAAAAACAATAAACTCTCTACGTAATTACCTCGACTTTCATCGTGACTATAAAAACTAATTCTTGTTTAGCTAAAAATACAATAGTATCTATTAATATTTTTAAATTATTTGCATTTTTATCTACCCTTTCATTATATTTCCGATTTGCAATAACTAGTTGCCCCTCGATATAAATTTCTTTATGCGAAGAGCCAACATTTTATTGTTTTACTGTGCACAATCAATGTTTTTCTGAATTAACCTATTTTTGGTATGCAATCAGTTTAGCGAAAATGTAAATTTCCCATTTTCTTTTCTTTTAAATGAAGTAATATACACAAAGAATGACGTATTTAAGAAAAATTGGGATTCGGACACGGTTATTTCATTATACAAAATTGGTTTCAAAAACGCTCTTTCTGTGAAGAAACGGTTGTCAATTAGTTGTCAAATATAAATTTCATTTTATGCCATCTACTTTACGCAATTTCATATTTTTATTTTTTGGGTTTATTTCTTTTTTATATCAGTTCCTCTTTGTATTTTGCAAATTCTGTGTTAAGTGTTACAAAGAATGGCCATTGAGTCAAAAAACTTACAACTAATACTTCCTTGACAAAGTTCACTTTTGTATAGGAAGTTTTTTTATATTACTTTTTTTAATAAAATAATCACGACCGAGTCCTACTTTTGGTTAATACTTTATTTTTTACCTATTTTTCTTTTATTTAAAGTCCAAAAAATGGGAAATTCACGTTTTCGTTAAACTGAACTCGATTCATATTTTTTACCACTGTGTTAAATTATTTAGATGATCAAAACCACCTTTATTCCAGTTATTATATTCATTTCCGAATCATACCAGCAAAATATTTTATTTGAAATTCTACTCCCGTTTAGGCACCAACACTAATTGTAAAAATTATGCAAAATACTCTATATTCGATTTATTTACGTTTAGTTTCAAAATGTACTCGAATATACCATTTTTTTGATAAATTGTAAAATCAAATTCAATAGTTGTCATTGTTTGTTTACTTTCACGACGAAAATGCACGTTCAAAAAATATACTAATAAAATATTAATTTTAATGCACTGAGAAAACACAATAAGTATTTCACTGATAAAATATAATACGTTACTTAAAAACCGGAAAACAATTAAAACTATTTATCCGAATTATCTTACGAATGAGATAATTATGAGAAAGACAGCTAACACTGACTGACAGCGTTATAATAACACAATGATTTTTGGTCTGTTGGCGTAACAAATATAGAATTGTTTCAGTCTGAATAGAGCCGCGTTTACATATCTGTTCTATGACCGGGAAAATCTCGTCAATTTCAGCTTACGTTAGGACTATGAACTGACAGCCTGAAGTGAGGTAATCAATTTTAATTTAGTATGGACCAATTCCCATTTGAGGAGTTTTTTGTAATTTCGTAGGAAAGAACTTTGTACGTTTTATCTAAAATTGTGTGTAATCTTCGCTTTGTGCTACAAATCATATATTGAAGTGTGGATTTTACTCGAGTATCATAAAATAAATATTTTTAAATTTCCATAAATATGTGATGTATATATGCCAAATCTTCAGAGCAAGCTACGTGTAATTGCTTATAAGACATTGTATATTTACATGTATATTTACGTACGTACATGTATATTCATGTGTATGTATATATATATATATATATATATATATATATATATATATATATATGTGTGTGTGTGTGTGTGTGTGTGTGAGTGTGTTTGTATATATATGTATATATCATTTAAATCAACGGCCCAACACTATAAAAATTAATTTCAAGGATATATTAAATTATGTAGATAGTAGATTGGCACTAAGGTTTCTAATCTCTAATTTCAGTATTTGCATAGCTAAGTTAAAGCACTTAAAATTTTAAATATGAACATTTCAACGTGAAGAATCTAAAAATACGAGAATTTTTTAACGAAAGAAATATTTCCTCTTCTTTTTCAAATTTAAGTGTATGAAAACAATTCTTTACAATATTTCATTTTCTATATTCTACAAATAAAAAAAATAATATGTATAAAATAATATTTTCATATGAACTATTCTACATTCTATGTCACCTTCTTACAAAATAAGCTGGGACAGTCGAAAGCAAGTATCCCACTCTTCTAGTTTTGGTATGGAACATTCAAATGAAAACAAAGGTGATGTAAACCGTGTACTCTACGTTTCAGTTTAGGACATCTTAACTTGAATCGTATTAGAATCCAATTTACGATCGTTATCTAAATAATAATGATTAAGCACCTTGTTATTTTAATTAATCACCTTTTTATTTTAATTCACTATTGATTAAGCACCTTGTTATTTTAATTCACTATTAAATGATTATGCACCTTGTTATTTTAATTCACTATTAAAAAATAAATCGATTTTTAGGTTAATAACAGTTTTATCAAGAATTAATCATCCACATGTTATTTTGAATTGCCATTTGGTTGAACGCACTTTCGTTTTAACGAAGACGATAACTTGATACGTAAGTGTTAACCTGATACGTGTCATTCCGCAATTTATGAAATGATCCTATGTGAGTTAGTTATGAAATATAATTCTCAATTTATGAAATGTCCTCTAGTTATGAAATGTAATTCTCAATTTATGAAATGTAAAAATAATTTCGCAATGTATGAAATGTAATTTACGTTCACAAGTAATTCCCCGGGATGAATTTATAAATGGGTTAGCGATCCCATAAAATATATTTATTGTGTTGTCATTAATTTTTTGCATCGCGTTAGTTGGAAATCATCAATCGACGCGTAAGATTTCACACATAGCTAACACGTTGACGTTTTAGTCGTATCCTGATTCCCTGTGGTCACGTTGCAGACGTGACCTTAATTTTTCCAATATTTTCAAAACCTTTTCTCGTACCGTATGCGGTTCTATCGTGTTATATATTTATTTACTTAATAATACATTCAAAATAAGACCGAGTATTGTTCCGCAACTTGAAATAGTTTGATAATGTTTTGTACTTAGATAAAAGAAAAGACGGTAACTTCCATATTCCCAAGTTTCAAAGGGGCATTTAATTATGCTCAAATATTATATGCCATAGAAATCGCCCATATATGTTTATTATTAAATTATAACTTGGTACTTCTTTTTTATCGATACACATATCGACATATGAAATATCGGTAAATTCGTAAAAGAAAGGTAAAGTTGAAAGACAAATTTCTTAAGCAAATTTGCGATTTATATTGTAATATGGTTGTAGTTTGGACATTCATGTAAATGATACCCATGTAAACGGAGTGTAATAAAGAATATATAAATTATTCATAAATATAAATATGTGACTCAAACTGAGTATATTTGAAGCATGTTTGGCAGTGCAACAGTGAACTGAAACGCGCTCGAAAACATGATTATGCATACTATGTAGCGCAATTCTTACGAAATATATTAAAAACTTAAACCGATCTACTGAATGACATCACAATGGTTTCTTTCCATCAATCTGTATAATCCTCTTATACAGCGATTTAAGACGTTGTCATATCAAAAAAATAGTTATAATGTATATGATGTTCAATTACAATTTTTAAATTTAACTTATAATAAAAGTGCACTGCATGTATCATTGTCATGGGATTTGATACTAATATAAAGATTGTTTTCCTAGTAAAATCCTATCCTCAAGATTTTTTGTATCTTCTGAACCGATTTCAATAAAATATGTATATTTTATACATATAAATGGCACACATTTGTGGGGTAATTAAAAATATATATAATGATTATATTGTTGAAAAAAGTATGTTCTATATTTCTTTAACTGCCTCGGTTCAATTAAAAAGACAATAAAATCTTTTTATGACATTCTGTAGCATCATTTTCTTTTAGTATTTTTAAAATACGTTCTTTGTACTTACCGAGTAATAAACATAATATAACATTTGTCCATATCTACACTTGTACATCATTATTATATGCTTGAGTATATTTAAACCTTGCATTATATTTTACTATTTTAAACTATGTACACTGTAACTTGTATGTTTATTGTACGTCATTATCATATGCTTGAGTATATTTAAACCTTGCATTATATTTTACTATTTTAAACTATGTACACTGTAACTTGTATGTTTATTGTACGTCATTATTATATGCTTGAGTATATTTAAACCTTGCATTATATTTTACTATTTTAAACTATGTACACTGAAATTTGTATGTTTAAAGCAATCATAATCGCAATTTTCACCAATAACAGCGACGCTACCATGCGTTTTAAACAATATTGATAAATTTACGCAGAATATTTTATAAAAATCTGATCTACGATATGTAATGAAGACAACTATAAATGACATAACGAAATATGTACAAAAACAAAAAAGATATTAAAACGACAGAATCAAAAAAGTTAAATGAAGTAATATGTAAAAAGTGTAATATGTAATAACATAATATATAGTGTTAATTGTAAAAAGTGTAATATGTAATAACATAATATATAGTGTTAATTGTAAAAAGTGTAATATGTAATAACATAATATTTAAGGAAATATAAGAATTATGAAAATACGCAAGAAAATACTAAAGCTCAAAACACGAAAAATTGTAATATGTAATAAATCAACAACAAGAGTATGTGATAAATTAGCTTTGGCGTGACGGTTTATAACAAATAGTATGTAATGAAGAAAACTATAAAGGATGTAACGAAATATGTACTAAAACAAAAACGGTATTAAACAATATAATCAAAAAAGTTAAATGAAGTAAATATAACATAAAATTCAATTAAATAAAAGAATTATTAAAATACGTAAGAAAATATTAAATCTCAAAACGCAAAAAAGTGTAAAATGTAATAAATCAACAAAAGGAGTTTGTGATTAACTAACTAGCTTTGCACATAGATTACGTGTTGATTTTATCTGTGGTATGTGTATTACATGCTGATTTTATCTGTAGTAGAAAAAATTTTATAGTATTGGGTCTTGCTAGAATAAAAACGACACTTCTATATAGGGGAAATTTAAAAAAGTAAGTCTAGTAATAGTTCCATTTAAATCGTCCATCAGATAAATGAGAATTTTTGTATGCTTTTTTAAGAAAAGTGATGTTATCTTTCATAACGGTTTGTAAATGCTATTTCCATGGAACTTTTTGATCCGGCAAGATTAAACAAAATGAACATTTCGTTGTGTATTGTAGTATCCTCCATATGAAGACGTAACAATTTAATCCAAGAAACTTGCAAGCTCAAGAAGATTGTCGAAAAAAATCACATAAAACTTGAAAAGAACTGTATTAACCCTTAACGTTAACCCTATAATTAATTTAGGCAATAGCTACATAGTAAAAGAAAGCAATCGGGATCGATTATTTTTTATAATCGTGTATAAAAAGTTATTACATGCCTTTTTATTTTTTATTGTTATTTTAATTTATTGTTAACAAATTTTTATTTATTGGAAATAGAGTATATGCCCTTTTACGAAGATGTATTTTTGTTTTTTATTGTGAATACAAATAATACTTAACTTTTTCGCTGAATTTTTTATCTTTTTACATTACCAGTTTTTTAGTTACCTTCAATATTATATTCTATTCTATAATGACAGTTTCATTTCTGCTGGTCTCGTTTTAATATTTTACAAATCACCGAACTTTATCCTACAGAAAATATGTAATTTCCCAGTTTAAAAGTAACCTATGTGTTAATTTGTGTAATGACATATATTTTTATCAAGTGTCATAAGAATCTGTTCTGCCATCTAGGCGGGATTGAGTAACAAACATCCAAACTTTCCCATTTATGACGTTAATGGGTTAACCCCAATAAACTATAATGAATCCTTAGACTACATAAAAGTACAAAATATTGCAACAAAATCAGTACAAAAAATTGTAATACTCTTGAAAATACTAAAAGTGACTAATAATAGGGAACATTTCAATATAGTCTATGTTCATGAAACGGCGATTTAATTCGGAGTTAGTAATATTTTAATAAATTTAAATTATTGCTTGTTACCCGCGAAACGCAGATGGAATTATGGGTGCTTCACGATGCACCGAAACACTGCACTAGGGTCCCCATCCGACCTCCCTTCTCCGGGCACGGTACTCTTTAAAAGCGCTTAGAGCCGTTCGAGGGGATTTTTTGGATATATCCGAAGTTTTAACAAAGCAATTTCTTGTTATTAACGTATTAATTTAATTAAAGGAAATAAACTGAAACCTGAAACTGTATCTTAAATTGTTACGACTAAATATGATTTTACAATGACTTGCTAGAAATTCGAAAATTCTCTTAAAAATTGATAAAAAAAAGTTAAAATATAAGTACTTAAAATGACTAAACTTTGCAAATTCTTATGTAGTTAAATCATACAAAATTATGATAAGATATCTGTTCGATAAACATTTTTTTTCTAGAGTTTATTTCATTTAAATAGGTTTTCATTAATCTTACCAACTGATATAAGTTTCAGAGCTTGAATTAAGGATGTATATTTTAATTTAATGCTTATTTATTTTAATACAATGAATAAAACAATATTACCTTTTTTATATATAATCATACGTTATATTTTTTGTTTGTGATCAGTGCGGTAAATAAGACAAAATAATTTCGATAAAGTTTATATGAGTTGTTTAAATTAATGTCTTGCTACTCGAGGTTATAAACGCCATATCTCGGGTTTTTAATTTATCACTCCTGTTTTTAATTATACAGTATGGATACCCTAAATAATCCTCTCCTAAGCTAGTTAATAATATCTAAGCTTGTTAATAATGCATCCAGGCAGGCAATTCAAGCATTTGTTTACTTATTAAATAATATAAATAGAAAATATAGCACATTGTAATGATTTGGTATAATTATATTAAGGAAATTTGTTATATTATTTTAAAAATTCGAAGACGTGGGTGTATCTTAAAAAATATGTGAAAATGAAGTCAAATTAGTGCGTGGGTCTCTATTCAACCACCAAATACTTATTTTGAAAATAAGTACTTGTTTAGTGTCAAATACTTATTTTGAAAATTATAAACAAATATATGTTATAGAAAGGAGCCTGAAAATTATTTTCTGAACCTTTTAAAACATTGTGTAAAGCTTTAAATATTATATATTTTTTATTTAGGAAAATTGGAAATAAGATGTTTTTCACAAATTAATTAACTGATTTCTATAAGAAGTTTTCGAGTAACCGGTTGAAAGGATATAAATAAATATAAATCTTTCATTAACGATGAACGCATTAAAGTAAGTAAATCAAAAAATCTTTTTCTTCACTTCGATGTGAGATCTATCTAAGCTCACATCAATAGGGCAATAATTTAAAAAAAAAAACAATTTTGTAGTTAAATTAATGCAGTTAATAGTAGGAAATCTTAAAAAAATATTCAGTTTTTTTAAAGGAGAAAGGCGAAAGTGGGCCTGCCGTTAAACAAATATAATTTTTGAAAAAGCTGGTATTCTTGAGAACAGAAAAAAAATTAAATAGTTCAACGAGTGAAGCAAAGAAGAGAGCAAACAATTGAAATACAATTGGAAACCATAACACAAAACAAAAAAGGTCTTGTTAATAAACAAACGAAAACAACAATACAAATTTAACGAAGTTCACGTTTACTTTGTAGAAACTGTTACTAAAATAATAAATGGTGATACCTTTTTTTTTAATTTGTAGCCATTACCTAAATTAATTAAAAGTAAACTTAACTGACACAAACTTTCGAACTGTTCTTGTCAAAATTAATATTTTACCGTTCTTTTTGAGTTTTACGTGTTTTTTTTTGACTGTCGTTTGACTCACTGTTTTTACATGAACACAAATTTTATACATTGTTGCGACAAAAGGTCAAATTACCTATGTTTTATTATGGAAACGACTGTATTAATTTGACGAAAAAAGTTGACTTCCGACTGGAAGCCATGTGCGTGCTTCGTATCGCGCGAAAGGACGATTCCCACTATGTTCCCACGGCTCGCCAGCTGCCTCGGCAACTCCTTTCTTTAACTGCCGCTACTTGAGGACGCAACCTTACAATGTCCCCGTGAACTAACCTTCCATACCCTACTGATTCGTGTATAGTTCACTTATAAATGAATGTCTTGAATGGAACCGTACCGCATGTGTTCGTAATTTATGCAAGGACTCACTCTGAGCTGAAGACAGGTGTAAAGTTTGTGTTGAATGGATTAACGAAGGACATTTTGCGTATTACGAACGTGTACAGTATAAATAGGGTGTTTTAATTATAGTATGTACTGTTGTAGTTTTGGAGACAATTATCTGTGTTTTTAGAAAATCCTAGTAGCGAGGCAATATTTCCCATGTATCCAATGTTTTATATATGAATATTATTTATTTCCTAAATTGTTTGAAGAATTGATAATTTTACTTGGCTTTGCATTTATATAAAATTGGTTTACATTTGTATCTTGAATTTTCAATAGTTTATAAAAAAAACCGTGACAAAAATGAAATTAAAATAAAGAAAGCAGAAAATAAAGGTATTATTTTGGAACGACTAAAAATCTGATGTGTTCAAAGGAAATCTGTCTCTAGAGTTAACTTCGTTAAAATCGATTTAGTTTTTTGAGGCTCCATTAAGTAACAAACAAGTGTACATAGGCTTTCAGGATGAACACTTAATAGTCATACTATTGCTGGAATGCTTATTGGTCATATTATTAGTCCAATTGTGTTAGGAGTGGGTGTAATGAGTACCACATTTATTACATATGATTATTAATTGTTGGTACTAGTTAACTCGGTTCCGGAATACACGTTTAAAACTTCTATATTATTATGTCAACACATAACACATATATTTTATGTATCTTGAAGATAACACAAAGTATTCATTTTGATACTCTCAATAGATCTAGAGTCCAGATGATTCACAACTGCTGGAATTGGTATTGTACGTTAAAAAAGAAAATCTCTTAGAAAGTACTCCAGCATACTATATTATACTTATGTTGTTACATTTACATGGTGAATCAACAAAACATATAAATGACAAGGAACATATAAGTACTTTTACTCTTTTTTTTTATAAGTCATTTCTTAGGAGTAAAAAGATCAGATGCCAGAACGTGACTTTCCACATACGAACCAAAACAGCATTAGCAATTCAGTAAGTTCCTATTAGATCAGGATTTCTAGCGGTAAATGAATTTAAAAAAAAAATTATTCCATTCTAATCTGACCCGATATAGACACAATAATGAAATATGAGATATTCATTGTGACATACCGTACCAGGTGAGCATTACATCGTCCATTAGCAATGGTTGAAACTCCCCATCGGCGTACATATAGCGACCCCACCCGACAACCTCTGCAACAGACCCTAGCCCTCCATCGCAGCCAACAGCACCGTCTACCGGTGCTGAGGCGCGCTGTGTGGCACCTGGAGGCGCCTAACGTGGCAGATGCAAAAATTCGTTGGCACAGAGCGGACAGATGCCGCGGCCGCGGCTAGAACAATCACGGGATCGCGATCCGCATGTTCGCGGGGTCGCCGCGAGCAGCTGCGGGCCTAGCTGCGATTTTTGGGTGCCCCTTTGCGTTCGACGTTACGCGTCGAGTTGTTGTACCATCTGTATATTACTATTTACCAAATAATTAGCTGCCGATGAGCTGTAACCTTGCTATTGATTAAACTCACCGAGGCATACTTATATACGAAAATGGTCCTATAACTTTCCTTACCTATCCACTAACGTTTTGATATTTCTAACAAGAAACGTTTCTTTCGATATCGAAAAAAAAATAGTAATAAAATTTTTAAAATTTTGGTGTTAATGTGTCAACCAAATTACAATATGTTTTTTTATATATCTAACGCCCGGCTTAAAAAGATATAAGTATAAAAACTCATAATTTAAGAAAAACTGATTCGAAGCATTTATTGTTTTTATTTACAGTTAAAAAGTAAAAAAGGATAAATTTATTTGTCTATTTATGATTCCACAGGTGGAAGAACTAATGTAAATCTAGCTAAATAGATCGAAAGATGTTCCCTTATGCATTAATTTATTTATTTTAAATTACTTTCTTCACAATAGAGGTGAATATTCTTTGAGAATGCACCAGAAGCCATAGACTTAGTGCGTGCAGAACGGTGAACTTAAGCGATATTACTTTTTATATGTCAAAACACACACACATATAAACGCGCGTGTGCACGAGCGTACGCACGCACGCACGCGCTCCCTCCCACGAGCTCCAACGCACGCACGCATGCACGCCGCACGCACGCACGCACGCACACGCACACACACACACAATAGTGTTAGACCAGGTAATAGAAATGGCACACTAAAAAAAATAAAATGAAGAAAACGAACTCTTAAAATTTTATTTAAATCGTCAATCGGAGAAATAGGAAACCTTGTTTGTTTTACGAAATGAAGTTATTTTTTATAAAATTTGATAAATGCTGTTTCTACTCAAATCTTAATGAAACAAGGTACAGATTCTGTACCTTTTACATGGATGTAACAAACTAATGAAACTGGCCGGGTTCGAAAAAAATACGTAAAACTAAAGAACAGGAAAGACGCACGTAGACTACATAGAACGGATATCAATGGCAACGGTTTATTTCTCATTCAGTTTGCTTTGGCTACACGTTTAAAAAGTCATTAAGTCATCATCAAAAAGTATTGTTTATTTTTTAGCATCGATTATATAAAGTTATTAAATACCTCATTAGTTTTTTCATTATTATTTTTATGTCAAATTAACAATTGTTGAAGCACCAAAAATAAATATATACGAGTTCACGATGACAGTTGTTTCAATTTTGTACTATGATCACGGATTTTGATTTATTTTTTTCTCTTTCCTGATTATCAATAACTGAATATTTTGGTTTTCAATATTTTAAAAATACCAGTTATTGTAATTGTATATTATTTTTTCATTACTTATATTTACGTTTTAATTAAAAGCGAACGCAAAACATATAGAAAATTAATTAAATATGTGTAGTACTTGAAATCCACAAGAAGAAGTGAACTTAGAGGATAGAAATAGTGGTTACAAGACAGAAGGCCAAAAATTTTACGAAGATGTAAGTCTGAAATATGGACTAGAGCAATAAGAATTACTCATTTAAAACATTTCATAACGTCTTATTACATCTATAGATTACAAAAATGTAATAATGTCATGTAATAACAATTTGGAAATGATCTTTCTGTACATTAAAGATACTAATTTAGGGGACATAATAAAAGTACTGAGCACAACAATTTTGTTTTTGGAATGTTTGTTTGTTTATATGTTGGCCTGTTGCGTGTATGCTTGAACACTCATCAGACAAAAGCTGACCGACGTCATGCAGATGGAATCTTTTTGAAAAACATGGGATTAACTTAAAGTAACATTTGCCAGATTCAGTCAAAAGACGTGCGAATTTAATATTAAAAATAATTAATTTATATTGTATATATACAACAACGACAAAGAAGTACCTAGGTTACTTGACGTTACTACACGTCAAGTAGCTAGTTACACAAATGTATAGTGTATCTACATATGTCTATAGATGACATTAGGTGTATTTTAAATCTCCTAATGAAATTTTACACTCGAATAAATATGAGCGAAATGGGCATGGAATTAAATTTTAGCAGTATGGGACGAGAAGGTGTTTAAGTAAGCTAGCTGTGAATAAATAAGAATGTGGGCAGAAGCATGAGAACAGACGTCATTGATGGTAGTCGTTCTCACATTATTATTTTCAATGTAGTATGTTTTAATTGAATTCCTGTTGTCAATGTTTGTAATTTAAATTCTTTTGGCAGGTTCAGTATTAAGATATTTAAATTTGGTTGTTACCGAATATATTGTATCTACGTATAATAAAACTGTAGAAATTGCCTATCTATACATTAAATTTAGTGGAACATAACAAAAACAGTAGAACACAGAAATACATTTTTTGAAATTTTTATCTGTGGGTCTGTTTTTTGTTCGCTTATCACGGAAAATGGATTTTCTGAAGTTTCACTAATGAATTTAGTTTGCTCTGGGGCAACATATAGATTGTGTTTCATTGCAAATGATCAAATAAAAAGAAGCTTTGTTAATTTCATAGTTTAATATAAAGCGCACTTACTTGAGAAATTGAGAAAAGTTGGGTTTTATAATTATTATAATAGATGGCGTTACGTTTATTAATCTTACAGTTAATAATATAATTTAAAGGTTCATGTGAACCAAGTTGCAGGAACAGCTAGTATATATAAATTTCAAAGTTAAATCAAAGAATTTCTTACTATAAAACCGTGATGTATAGTTTATTAACCGTGGATTTAATTATTATATTTTACCTTACCACAATTTTTTTTTATAAATAAGTATATATCTACGATATATTTTAAGTATTAACCATAGAAACATTTTTAGTCAACGAAAGAAAATTGATTTTTATTGCTAACAATATATTACCCACAGGCATAATAAAATATTAAAGAAAAGGTTTTGATTTTTTGAAAAGATATCGACAATAAAGTGAATTTTTTAAAGTTTTTGATAAACTATATCGTTTATATTATTAAGAAAAATTTACAATGAGAAACAAATATTTTGCATTTAATTTATTCAAAAATACACTTTCGATTGTGATGAAAAACAAATAAAAATTGAGCTCACAGCGTACGGTTGAAAGTACAGCGCTTTCTAGTTTACCTCTAGGGGAAATATAATTAGTTTTTTTATTAAAATTTAAAATCACTTTTGCTATTTAAATAAAAGAGTATCATAATAAAAAGTGATAAGAATTAACCCTTTTTGTTGTATAAGGTTATCTACAAAATATATATACATATATATATATATATATATATATATATATATATATATATAATATATGTATATATATATGTATATATATATATATGTATATATATATTCTTATTACTATTTAGTTCTGATGTCGCACCTACCTATTAAATGCCAGATGGGCAATAATAAACATTAATTCATTAATTAATTAATCAGTGAGATTTTCGTTTTTTTAAACAAATATTTATCGAAATCAAAAGAAGCTGTGTGAGGATTTTTTAAATTCTATTTGACAGTGTATTTTTTGTGTATTTCTGTTGAAAGACGAAATTTTAGCGAACTTTTCTATCCTTTGAACTACCACCATGTTGTAACAATTTGATAAATTTTATACTTCGCAATTTTGGTGCCAAATGCTATTTTTATTGAGATTCAACAAGAATAATCCCACTAGTTTGTATATATATATATATATATATATATATATATATATACATACAATGTATAAATGTGTATGTGTGTGTATAAATAAAGGTAGGTATGGCGTGTGATAACCATGACTGACGAAGATATAGTGAAATTTAGAAGTTGGGATCACCAAAATAAGTGTTTTGTCTGAGAAATTCACCATAAAAATAAGTTCCGAGATTAAAGATAGGTTATAACATTTATTTTTTAGTATTACATTGTCTGTTTTCGTGTAAATAACAGGCGTTTGCTTAATGCACGTTCATCACATAAATATCAATGAACGCACTCAAACGAAAGTTTTACTGTTTTATCTGTTGGAGCCTGCAAAAGAATATTTTTAGAATTATTTTAATTACTCCAATATGATTTCGGGAAATTGATAACAAATAATATCTCTATGTTTTTACGTGCAACACGCAAAAAAATTACTAAAAGAATTTGATCAAGGAGTTCTCTGTTACATTACTTGGAATAGTATCAAACAGAGTTAATTAAAAATAAATATATTATAAATCGATATGACAGTTGGAAAAGAAAAAAAAGGGTGTTAAAAATTAAATTTATCAAGATTCTGTTATTTCTTTTTTCCCGGCTTTAGTAATATTACAAAAATTACTGAATATAATATTTTGTAAACGTATTTCCTATATCACACCTAAAATAACTTTCTTTTTTTACTCAGCTTTATCATTTAGTCGATTTCTTAAATAAAAAATCGCTTACTCATGCCATTCAGAATTAAATAAAGAATTATCGTTTAAAATAACAACCCCGCAAACGAAATTGCGGGCAGAACTTATGAAAGATATGATCGTTTTGAATTATATGTCTTTCCATTGTTCTAGTAAATCTAATTTTCTGTTAAAATAGATGGCAAATTAGTCTTAAAATTGGACAAATAAGAGTAAATAAGCCAATTACTAAAAAAATCCAAGAAATATCTTCAGAAATTTAATTGACTTAATAAAGAATGTTTTTATTATAATTTAGTTAGAAAAAAAAAAGAAGAAAAAAAAAAAAAATATATATATTTATATATATATATATATATATATATATATATTATATATATATATATATATAATTAAAATGTTTTATAAATATTGAGTCAAATCTCCGTGATACGAATAGTTAGGGGTATAACATATTAAAATCGATCGTTTCTAGACAAAGGCCGGCTTCAACAGATGAAAGCAATCGTGACATATCCTCAAATTCAGTGAAGAAACACTTTCAAGTTTAATTCTTCAAAATGTGTCTACTGAAGGTTGACAGTCAGTTCTGCGTACCTTGTCTTGTATTTAGAAAGACGAAAGAGTTCGCTGACACTCGGAATTGTTCTGTTCATTCTCGGATGTTGCGCAATAGTTATTTTCTTCTACGACCAGCTTCCCTTCTCCCAGAACTTTTCCTATCATTGTTAATAGCAAGGGCTCATATCTGTGATGTCTGAGAATATGTCCCAAATATAAAACTTTGCATTATTTGATGGTTTGCAAAAGCCTGCGTTTCTGGTCAACCCGTCATAGATCTTCTCAGTTAGTGTCTTTGAGCGTCCATAATGTATAGACATCAAGCGTCTGTAGGCCCACATTTCGAATGATTCTATACGTTCCCTGAGATCTTCCCAATTGTCCAGAATTCGCATCTGTATTAAAATATAAACCAGATGAACCAATGCAGAAGACGAATTCAAAGTGGAAGGCTACGATTACAGAGTACCTTTTTCATTTTTTTCAAGGGCACAGCGAGCAATTTCGATTACTTATGAATAATTAATATATTATTAAAAATATTCAGACTGTATTATATCATTCGGACTAAAAGTCATCTAACAAAATGTAACCAGCGAAGACAATTTGATGATACAATTAAATTCACCGACAGAACACTAAACGACTTATAATGGCGGGATGAGCGACAGCGCGGCCGGATGTCTCCATCCGCCATCGGAGGGGAGCAATCAAGTCGGTTAAATCTTATAAATTCACATTAATTATGAGTCAAGAAGGAAATGAGACGAGTGGGTGTGACTGACCAGAGGGGGGCGGTTGGTAGGGTTGGCTACTTTTCCTACATTTGTGGTAATCATGAAAGTTATCAGAAGATTTATGATTTAAGAACGACTATTAATTCATTGTAATAAATGTTTCCTAACTTGTCTTAAATCTCATTTCTCTTAATTTTTTCTTGTTTGTTATTTTTTGGAACCCGGATTTACATTATAACTTATGTATTTAACTTCTTGCTTCCTTTTTATAACAATATTGATAATCCATTTATTAAGCATCGCAAAGTTCTTTTGTGGATAGGGATATAAACGTGAACTTATAAGTATGTAATAACACATCACACCGACATGTCAGCCTACCGCTACATGATGCAATGTTCAGATTTCTTTCTTTTCTCGCCCTTTCTGCGTTCTGTCCATTTTTAAAATACCTTCCGATGATGATATTGAATATCCATTTATTTAGCATTTAAAAGTTCGTTTGTGAATAGGGATACGAGCGTGAACATAAATATCTAATAACACATCAGGGCGATATTTCAGCCTACGGCTGCTAACTGCAGAGCTCCTATTTTTTTCTTTTCACGCCCTCCCCTCGTTCTGTTCATTGTAAAATATCATCCGATGATGATATTGAATATCCATTTATTTAGCATTTAAAAGTTCGTTCGTGAATAGGGATATGAGCGTGAACATAAATATCTAACAACACATCACGGCGATATATCTGCCTACGGCTGCTATCTTCAGAATTCAGATTTCTTTCGTTTCATGCCCTTCCATCGTTCTATCCATTTTAAAATACCTTGCGATGATGATATTGAATATCCATTTATTTAACATTTAAAAGTTCATTTGTGAATAGGGGGGATATGAGCGTGAACATAAATATCTAATAACACATCAGGGCGATATAGCAGCCTACGGCTGCTATCTTCAGAGCTCAGGTTTCTTCTTTTCATGCCCTCCCTTCGTTCTGTCCATCTTAAAATACTTTCAGCTAATCATATTTAATATCCAATTATTAAGCATTGAAAGTTGTTTTGCAAAAGTTTTTAGGAATGTACGAATTTGACTGATTTTTTAGATTTTTTTGAAAATGACGTCAGATGTGCATTACTGATAATGTGTTAACAATAAAAAATTTATGTAATTTATTGAAAATTTACGTAATTTATGTGCCACGAAATATCTGAATTTGGTTCTCGTGACAAAAAAATAAAAAAAAATTTAGACCGTTTTGGCTCCGGTGTGTAATTTTGTAAAAAAAATCACCTCTGAAGATGTGAATTTGATTCTCGTGATAAAAAATAAAATAATGAAACTAATAATGTAAATTATATATTTAGCAGATAATTTTATAAACAAATGCCTCAATAAAAATGGAATTTGATTCTCGTGACAAAAACTAGTTTTACTAAACTAAATTAAATTGTATTATTTTTGGTCATCAATTAATAAGGTGAACATAATGTCATGTAATATTAAAAATAAAGAAAAAAATTAACGGATTTTAAAACACATATACAAAACAAATTGTAAATGTATTTTAAAGTAGAAATGAAATTTAATTTACAATTTTTTTATTTTCGGACCTTAATTTTATATTCGGACCTTGCCCGAAAAATTCGGAATTTTTAAATTTTAGATTTTAGTATTTGTAGATATTTGTCTTTAATTAGGATTTATAATTAAAATTATTTCAGTCAAATCGCATTAGTATTTAAATACCTACTTTTTGTAGGAAATTGAGACGCATTTACTAGAATAAGCGACTGAAAACTAGTTGAAACCAGCATACTTAATCTTTGTATTTACGTCATTATATCATTATGACTGAAACTCAACATTTGAGACGCAGCTTCTTCAAACAAAAAGAAAAGACAAAAATTGTTTTTTTAATTCAAAAAAAAAATACTAATAAATTCCATTAAAGGCTAAAAGTTTTTATTTATTCATCTTCGCGACATGGACGATTCAACTCAATGATACAGACGAGATATATGCAAGCATTTTATCGCGATCGGTTAAGTAGTTGAGGCCTATAAAGACGCAATATATAATCAAATGGACTAACTCACTTTCGCAATTATAATATTACTACTTAGGATTAACTGCCCGTTTAAGTTTTACCTGCAGACAAAATTAACCGTGACTTCATCTTGTTTTAACAGCTTTTTTATTTCATAATTATTTAAGGTTAATTAATTAATGGTTTTTGAACGGTTTTATTATAGAGCAGTTAATTAAATATAAAACTGTACCGTTTACTCTAGTGACATAAAAGTGCTTATAAGAGATTTCCACGTTTTGCACAATTGTTACGAACTTTATTTTAAGACAGTTATTATGGTTTCAAAATTTAATTTAAAATCGCATCCGGCACCTTACGAATCCCTTCACTTAAATTATGGTTGCTTTACGCTCACACGTTCTAAAAAGATCCATCTGGATACTATAAACTATACGATGGTGAAAAATTTTGTCAATCAGATAAGCCATTTTCGTGTCAAAGCTTAAAAATAAACACGCAAACAAACAATCAAAACTTTCCTCTTTATAAGACAGTTTTGTTTGTCTATTACATTTGCCTTTATAACCAGCCCTAAACCAGGCAACTCGAGCAAGACTATTTATTCATAATTAGGCGGTTGTAGTAGCAGATATGCGGGGTATTGCACGCGGTGTCGTTACGTAACGAACCAGAACCCCTCGTTAAGGTTAAAGAATGGCAGGAAATATGCTCCGAGTGTTCTTTCTTACTTAACAATTTGAAGTCATTCACCAAGACACCGGTTGTCATGCACCACTGTGTTTGAGATTCACTTAAGGTTTGCGGCAGGTAAAGACGTTGGAGAGCGTTACTTGGTGCGTTCGTTGAAGCATACGATGGAGTAGGTGTAGTAATTTTCCATACCTTGTCTTAGTTTAATTGGAAAAAAAGTTTCAGTAAAATTGCAAGATTTTTGGAGTCAAGTTATCTGAATTTATCTGGACGAAAAGTATTTATAGAATTGTTTGTTCTATTTCAAATCCCTCTGGATCACTGGAAGTTCCTCTGAACTTCCAGCGATCAATGACAATAGTTATATTGCAACTCTTCAATATGCACCACATAACTAATATTCTTGCGATTCTAATAATTACCTGGGAACGGAGGAGCTCTTGCAAGAAATCGTATTTTTTTATATTTCTCGGGATAAAAGGAAAAAGGAAAAAAGTACTTAGCTTCATAATTTTCCAATTGTTAGTAAAGACCATTTTGAATGAATATTATTTGTTATGTAAGGATGATCAAAAATGTTTCATGAATTTTTCCGCACATTAACGTATGATAGGTGAGAAATATTATGATTAACTGCTGTTTAATTGATCTTCTTAAATTTTTCTGGATAAAATCTGAGCATAATTAAATCTGGTTACTGATAAAGGAAAGAAAGTATCAAGCAGCAGAGACAATGCATGTGTCGTGTTGAAGAACAGTGATACACTTTAGTTCAAACACACGATGTGCCATCTATTGGTTGTGCTTTCTTTGGTTTATATAAGTAGCGTATATGTTAATGCGAATCATTGACTGTGTTTACATCTAGTTTCGCGAAAATCTGTCAAACCGATTATTGATGAGTGACAACATAGAAACATTTTAACTTCGCATACCCTTTGGTCGACGACGGAATTTTAAGGAGGGATTAAGAATTCACAACTAAATCATACAGAGAAAAAAATTTAAAAAACTTAATTTTTTAAATTTTTTTCTACGATTACTAGGGCTAGTCTATGGATAAGTCGAGGAAGAAATAGAAAAACAGTAACA
This sequence comes from Druceiella hillmani, assembly GCA_039881145.1. NCBI lineage: Eukaryota > Metazoa > Arthropoda > Insecta > Lepidoptera > Hepialidae > Druceiella > Druceiella hillmani. The sequence continues at coordinate 12,598,797 of JAYKKI010000059.1, read as the reverse complement.
TCATAAAAAAAATTAAAACTCGACTCGTTCAAACATTAAAGTTCCACATTTTCTTTTATGTTGTTGAAATATTGACAGTTCGAGAGAAAAAAGATAAGATACCTTGGAAATGTGAGTTTGAGAAAGAATGCTTGGAGTAGTATGGACTGAGTTCCATACTAATGCATTCATATTCCAGGAACTCGGTATCAGGCAGCGTTTGTCCAATATTATACAAATTCGCTTAATAAAATTCTTCGGACACGTTTCGGGAAGTAGCAATGATAGTATTGAGTGGCGAAGTAGCCAGACCACGCGGCAGAATACCGGCGAGATGGATAGATCAGGTTTATGCAACCATGGACCATCCCCTAAACGAGTGAACCCGGAGAATAGCTGATGAGAGGAATTGTGACCCGTCCTGTTGCGCATCAACCATCTGCAACACATATAATACGTCGACCACTACCACTCTGCCAAGAGTAATTAAGAAGAATAATATATACTATTTTAGCCAGCGGCTTCGTCTAACGTCCACCATGGAAAAAGGAAAAATGGTGGTGAGATTTAAAAAAAATATCTTTTTAAAAATTGGATCTTAGCATTGGAAACAGATAAAGAGTTAGAGATGAGCAGAATCAAAGGAATGGTGTAAAAAAATAAAACGCCTGTGCCCTGCGGTATGTATATATCCTTGCGCTGACTAATTCAACAGCACGATTTTTTTCTAATTACCAGAAAAAGATGCGCTCTGTTTTGACATAATTGTGTTACAATTAAATGAAACTACGTGATGTAGTACTATTTCTACATTCTTTAAGTTCTTTACCACCACCTAGGTTTCGTTGTATTACAACATCTTCAGGTGGGCTGTTAGCAAATATCTTTGCTAACAGCCCACCTGAAGATGTGGTAATACAACGAAACCTAGGTGGTGGTAAAGAATTTAAATAAAGTAGAAATAATACTGCATCACGTAGTGTCATTTAATTGTGAATAATGAATTTCTACAAAATTAACGCCAAATATATTCAATAATTGTTTTATTATAATGTTCATCTTTTCATGGACCTTATTTGAGTATATATTGACCAATATTATAAAAGCGGAAGTTTGAATAGATGGATGTATGGACGGATGCAGATTTGTTACTATAAAATTTAGACATTTTTTAGAAATATCGAAATAAAATTTGCTACACAAATATATTACAACCTGGATATAAGAGAGATATTAATTTTTTCTTATGTTTATTAGGTTTCTATTTAATCGGGTAACATTGTCTGTAAGGAACCTTCTATTGTGTTTCTCAAATTCTTAAATCCGTGCATGGTTCTCCTAGGATAGCATACAAAGCTTTCACCCTTTTATTAAGTAAATCACGGTCCTATTACTAAACGTGTGCGCGTTCTGAATAAAATTAAAGAGGTATAAATTATACCTGGGATTGACATGCAGGCCACACTATAGTCGCAGACAGAACCTAGTACATTATATAGAAGTAATTCTTTTACAATAAAAACAAAGCTGGCAGGATACGCGTGCACACATTCCCGTCCATGTTATTCGGAGCGTGTCGAAACAAAACCTCGCATCGAGCTCATTTAACAAAATCACATATCGCCATATCGCTCTCCAGCCATCTGTTACCTCGTCCGTGATACGCGTCGAGAAGGTGCGACTCCTTCTTCGGCGCTGGCCACGGACCGTAGATCCGGCATCGTCTTCCAGCTGTCCGACAATCGGCGCGTCCGGCCGCCGTGGGAGCGTCTCGGCTGTGAGCACAAGACGGAAGGGCGCAGGGTCTCAGGTGGAATTGAATGTCAAATCTTCGCTTGAGTGATTGTTGTCATGGAATATTGGGTACATAATACCAACAAACACATACGCACACACACACACGCACACACGCACATATATATATATATATATATGTGTGTGTGTGTGTATATATATATATATATATATATATATGTATATATACAGGTATTATATACACAGGCGACAGTGTACACTACTGGCACGGGAGAGCTATGCTGATTTTAGTAAAATTGTAATATTTTAAATATTATTTCTTTGAATTGATTTAAGTGCTAAAAGCAAACATTCATGTAGACGTATAAGCTTTGATAGCAATTGTTCTAATTTCGTAAATTATTATGGTTCCGTCATGATTACCATTCATTGGTAATTAGATAAAAAAAATGTCGTAATAGAGCAAAAAGGCTACTCCGTTAGATAAGTGCGTATTTTCTTATCTACTTTAAAAGAAAAGAAGAAAAAATACAATAACTCATAAAGATGCATAGTTTTTATTTGCCTATTAAAAGAAAATGTTAATGCTAAACGAGCATTTCTGCATTGAAGGCGGTGCTGGAATAATATCTTGCTATATTTTCTTTTTTATTTATCGATATAAAACAGTTTCACCACTACCGATAATGCCTATTTAATGAGCATAAAAATAAATAAAGTGGATACCCATTTCAAGAATGGCCGACTTGTGCTTAAGAAAATGTGATATCAGGATCGTAAATAGCTCTTGTATGAATGTTGTACAATTTATTCATTATCTATATATAAAAATTCCATATATAATTAACAATCAGTAGTTAACAATCGAACCGTTAAGCGTTTTGATTGGGAAAAAGTTATTTTGAATGAAATGGAAACTGAGAAAATGTAAAGATTCAACAAAAATTCAACAATGATTCATGTTCATTTGTGTTATTGTGCCAAACCGAAAAAATTATGAGTGAGCTAATTCAAGAAATACAAAAAGAAATATACTTTAGGAAATTGAATACAAAAATTAGGGAAATTGTGGAAAAATAATCTAGTGACAACGAATTATACCACAATTTCGCGTTCCATTGTCGATAACATGCAAAATCCAACATATCGTACAAATATGAATGTTTGTTTTCCATCGCTATTGCATTCTTTCCCATCGCTACGGTATTAATGTTCTGCATAAATATTTTTTATCGATGTTATTTTCAATGAGCTTTCTAGGAATTTATTGCCCTGTATATCCTACATAGTTTGGTATGGGATGCCAATGTAATAAAAAACACATATTTAGATTAATAAATATACTTTAACACAGACTCTGTCTGCTCTTCGCGCTACAAATTTACTACCCGCACCCATGTAAATTCTCTGGAATCTGATAAATAATATTGGAAAAATGTGTATTTATACAAATATGAAACAGATATCACTGAAATAACAAAGTAGTAATCTAATAGTTTACTGGTCGATCACATGAAGTATAGCATGATGGTTTTTATTGCAGATTTTAATCATACCTATAAGCAGCAAAATTTAAAGTTTTATTAAAAATAGTCCAGTGGTTTTTGTGTGATGCACGCCCAGACTTGGTCATATGTATAGCCCACAAATTTTAATTACTTTCAGAATATTTCAAGCTTAGAAACAGATTTTAAAAGAAACAAGTATTTTCATGGATGAAAGAAGTATAGAATTTTCATGGAGTATATATTAAAAATAGAAAATGACGTCATTTTAGCAATGGAAAATCCTATAGGAAATTATGAAAACTCGAGGGAATGATTTCTTAAAATATGTTTAGAATAGAAAGGAAATAAATACAGCTTCAAAATGACTTAAGGATATGGTTATGACATAAAAAGATCGCAAAAACATTTGTATGAATTTTTCTCGAGAATCATGAAAGAGACTACTTATATAAAACAAATCACGCCTTGAATGGGACAAACAGGGGCAAAATTGAATTGTTGTTTATTGGCCAAAGAGCGATCAAGCTCCACGAACCAGAGTTAACATAATACTTGATACAGTCCATGAAAGGAATAATATCTATAAAAGGCACATTGTCAAAATTCTCAAAATACGATGATGTAGTCATTAATAATACTCCGTCTATTTTCAAGATGGTAAGAAAAACGGTGGAAAATCCAAGCTATTTTCATTATATAATTTACAACTTTTAGTTATCAATAATTAACTTCTTTTTCTCTATTGTTTTCTTATGAAGTTACATAGAATGTATATTTTATATATTAACTTTCATGGGATAGAAGTTTCCTCAATTTGGAAATGATAAAAACCAATGATAAGCCATAAACTGTATTTTAATGATTACCATTTAACCACAAGCAAAAAACAGCAGTATCTAGTTGTATTAACAACGCTGTACCTATTCAACCATAAGCAAATAACAGCAGTATCTAGTTGTATTAACAACGCTGCACCTATTCAACCATATGCAAATAACAGCAGTATCTCGTTGTATTAACAACGCTGTACCTATGAAGTTAATTTACTATTAACAGAAATAATTTTAAGTTACTATCCTAACTAACAACAGAGTTGGCTGTAAAAGCAATTTACTGAAATGTGTCATATGGTAGATATAATTGCATTCGGGTTTAAATTTAATTAACAAGAATATGCACAAGGTCAAATGAGTAACCTCCTACTTATAGTTAAAGAAAAAGAATATTAATATAGTCAAAACATTGCTTTAAAATCAAAATTAGTCGTAAATTCAGTTAGTCGCCTGTTTTTTTTGCCTCGGCAGCTGCATAATCAAGGGGAAGAAGCTGAACTAGCAAATAAATGTGCTTTTTCCCTGCACCCACTGATGAATAACAGATATTTTTTCGATCAACGACCCAATTGCTGCTACTCTAATATGATATTACCACCCGGACGTAAGCAAACACGCAGCAGGTAATTCGAAGCGCGCCGGCCTCGCACTTTGCGTAACGTCCTCGACGTCAGCGAGTATCGCGCTGTTGCACGCGACGCGTGCATCGCTAGCATAATACGACCGCGGTATTGAATGCGAGCGAATTGATTTCAATTGGTAAACAATCGAAGGTCTGCATGAATTTGGAAGAACGTGAATCATGTTGCTATTACGTTGTCTACTTCAACACCATTCTATCAGCTTCACTCCTTAGTAATTATGTATACAAATAAATATAGCAAATCAATTTTCATCCACTTCTTGTTTTAGTATCGATTTAAAATATATAAACTTGACATGGCACCATCAAACTGATGTGATGATGGACTCATTACATTTGCCTTAATGAGCCCGGTGACCGGAAGAATCTGATGATGGAGGAAGTAGGTGGCCATGAAAATTTCTCAATGGCTAACAAAAAACTCAAGTTTGGATTCGCTTGATTTGTTTCAATAAGTTAAAGCATATTGCTCATTTTTTTAATTTCACATTTTTTGAGAATTCAAGTGTCAGTACTGTAGAAGTATCAAATTGTGTTTGGTTTTTGAAGATTCAATGATATTAAATTATTTATAACCTCTTTAGCTTATCTGTATCCGGTTCTCTACTTCTAAATTTAGAACTTTTTGAAGTGAAATTTCTTTTCCCACAGTAACATATATTGATAATTGAGGAATGAGACGCAATGAATAGTTAAGGATATTGATAGAGGATAAAGTGAGCGATGAACAGATTTTTTTCGACGAAAAACGCGGCTGCACTATACTAACTTCGAAGCATTTTGTTATTTTGTCTACAAGTCTGCGGACCTGGGATAGTGTCTTTATGTCTTATCACTGGCATCTTGCATATCAATAGTAATGCCTCGTACACTAGAAGTTATAGGTAATAGGGTGATAAGCTTGTACTATTTAGTCTCGTCTACTTGTTTTGTCAGGTTTTTGGATCATTATTATCTTTGCTACTTTCCACTGAGGTGGAAAGAATTTTAATTTAAGCATGGCGTTATAAATGGATGTGAGTAGTATTGTTCTGGAAGTTCGGACAGGAAGAGGCTTGTGTTGAGATCGAAGTTGGGAGCTCCATTAAAGTGATTTTTTTTAAATTGCATCTACTACTTTATTCTTGGTGAATTTGGGTACATCTATTTCCACTTCAGCCGAAGCCGTTTCTTCTGCCTGAAAGTTCCAGACTTCTTTTTCATGCTTAGGTCGACTTTTGTCAGGGTGAGGTTTGAATATTAAAAGTAAGTGCATAGAAATGTTTAGCGATTTTTCAGAATGTATACGGGTCCATTTCTCATCAGGCATACGTAGAACTGGTGACTCAACTATAAACCGTTTAAGTTTTTTTGGAACCTTTAATAGGGAGTAGTCAGTTAGTAGCAGCAGAAGCATCGAGACTACTCAAGTAAGACTGTAAGTCAGTGTCATGACCTCATGTTTAATCTTTCTAATAGTGTGACTTAGTTGTTTTTCAATTATGAACATCTCGTTGTCTGCCAATGCACCTAGAGTTTTTTTTTCAGACACCAGGTCTCATAGATATTTGGCTATTTATTGAATATTGGCAGTGTTTGTTTTCACTAGTATATAGTCCTATGCAGCGTATTGTACAGCTTTGGTCACGACAATAAAGTGCCGATGTACATTCCAGTTAGTCCTGTGGTTATGTACTTTGAGTCTTTTTCTATGAGGGTAGTGGACAGGTTCACTGTGAGGGTTTGATTGTTGTGGGTGAGTGGTTTGATGACATATCTTGAGAACTGCTGCAATAGATTTATTTATTGAACATTCATTTTATTACGCAAAGTCAGGCAGAAGCCAGATTTGACTTAGCATTTATTGCGGAGCAGTTTATGTGGTGTTAGTCTGTATTATCTACATGCAATATTTCATTGAAACCTGTTTGAGCGCGTAAGTGTGAAAGAAAGACAAACAAAGAAATAAAAGGAAAAAGTTTCACTTTTACTGTATCCATAGGCATTGCTGTGAGATTGTAAATACGAAGATTTTTATGGAATTAATGTGACGTGGTTTTCCATGAAATGAGGTATACTTCACATCGCCACCATCACATCGCCAACATCACATCGCCAACATCACATCGCCATCATCTCGAGGGAATTTTATTAGATGAAAATATTTATATATTATCTGTCTGAACAGGATGCCTTAATAATGAGAGTCTATACCTATGCCTTTATTGTTTTAGAGGTCGAAAGAACATTCACCAATATAACCGACGACCGCAAGACACGCGAGCCGGGGCGCCGCGACCTGAACCGCACGAGTAACGCGACACCACGCTGCTACAACTCTGCGTTCCTTCACACTGCATTGTTGAGCGGCTCAGTGTACGTATACATATAAGTAGGCACTTAGATAGCTATGCAATGGCGACAATCTCCACTTAAGATTGCCTTGCGAAACATTATCCAACACAACCCAATCAAGTTGTTAAAGAAGCATATTATGACTGCTGGTGCTAATCAAATATATCATGGAGTATGATGGTGTCATGTTGATTTCTAGTACACTTTATCAAGTAATATTTAGGTATTGCTTTTAAATGGGAGACACGTTGCCTGTTTGGTTGGAGCTTTTACTTGGATTCATTGCCATTGATTTTGGTGGATATTTTAGTAATGGGAGTTTCCGATGTTCATAGTAGAGTTTTATTGAATTTCGAATTATTTGTATTTCGTATAGAAATGTGCTAAAAGTATCACTTTCGCTTCTCACCGTGAAATTCGTAGCTCTACCTACGATTAATTTATATTTTATTCATATTAAAAATTATATTCGTAAATACAAAAATATCATTTAATTTTTCATAATTAAGTTAAACTAAGTGATGTAGGTTTCATTGGCCACGACCTAGGTTTCATTGTATAACAACATCTTCATTCAACATTGAGCAATTTGTAAAGATGTCCACCTGATGACAACAGTCATACAACGAAACCTAGATCGTGGTAAAGAATTTAAATGAACTAGAAACAATACTACATCACTTAGTTTCATTTAGCTGTGTAAAATTAAATTAAAATGAATTTCTACAAAATTAACGCCAAATATATTCAATAATATTAAGCGAGTAGTAGAATTATAATTAAACGTAAGCCGCGGTACATTCAACTAAATAGCTATATGTCCGAAAATAAAATAATATTATGAAATATCCAAATATAGTTATTGAAATGTCTACAGACAACAAATCACTTGTAATATTAACGTAAATCAAAAACTCCGTTCATCGCGTAGCGGCTAATCAGAAGCGGAACGGCACAACAAAGGATCCCTGGACGACCTTGTGAATGGCTCATCGCAAGATTAAAGGGGGCAACCTGCTTATGAGTGTGACCAGATTACTTTAATCTCTTATAAATATCAAATAGATATCGGAAGTAAAAAAAAACAAAATCGTTTAAATACAAAATCGCTTAATATTATAAATAAATAAATTAAAAAGTATAACTCACTTAATTTTTACGAATTTTTTTTTCTTTTTCTTTAATCAGTTAGCGTCTTTAATCAGCAAATTTTAGTAAGAGTTTCATCACAATCCAATTGGTTTTGAATTTATTTTGTGATATTGAATGAACTATAATTACCTGGATGCAATATGATTATTTTGTTATATTTTTGTGTCAACACCGTATCAGGCACAATTGTACTTGAAAGTAGATAACAATTAGTAGGCTGGAATATGTGAATTCCAACTCCGTATTTATTTTATTATCCTTAGCGTATGAATTATTCTATCACCTCCAGTGTATCGGGAATTATACTTTTACCTTCAACGTATAATTGAATTACTCTATTATCTTTAGCGTATAACTGAAAAATTATATTATCTTCAAAGTACAGCTAAATTAATCTATAATCAGTCCATTTGTTCAAAACAGTGTAACCGGAAATTTGCCTTCTTTTCTTAATTTTTTTCCCTTTATTTAGCTGTCACCTATACTTCAAATTTTCAAGTCCTCTGGAATTACATATGAAACAGTAACGTATCAAATGGCGATTATATACGTATTTTCATATCAAAATATTATTTGAAATGTGACCATGTGTACATACTATTTTCATGAAAAAAATTAAATTACCTATCTAATCTATTCTGCTTCTTCCTGTGAAATAATGCTGATACCATTCAATATTTATAGTCACCCTGTCGCTTTGAAAATAGGACCGGACGTTCGAAGTGTGTGTACCGTAGGACGCTTAACCCTTGCTCTCTTCGGAACAGGATAACATATGAAAAAGTATTGGTTATAGTTCATAGTTTTATTTTGTACTCAGAAACCAATAAAGATTGGCTGGCTATACCAATTTCACAAGAGTCTATATCTATATGATATAAGTTGTACTAAAGTCAATTTTTTCATTAATTTAAAGAATTTGAAAAAATAAAAAAATTGCCTGTCTATAAGAAAGCTGTATAAAGAAATAGCAAAAAATTGGATTTTTTTCGGTAATTTTACGTTTATTTGTACATATATTACGCAGAATAACCGTCGATAAAAAATTTTGACGATAATACGCAAACAAATGGAAAACAATATCTGTTTTTATTATATCACGAGAAAATCGTCTTTTGTGATATTAATAAAATTATAGTTTCAAATAACTAAAAAAATTAGATTTTGTAGCAATATAAAGTAGAAAATAAAAAATAATTTTCAAATATATAGATTTTGGTCAAGAACGAATGGATATATCTGATGAAAAAAATCACTTTAATTTAAAAAAGCATGGGTTGCTAGACGCTGTAAACATTTTTATCGCTAACTATAGTATAGAGTCGTTATAAAAAAATCCTTTTCTTCACATGGAAGTCATTTTTCGTTAATTTGGTCCACTGGAAATTGGTGAAAGTTTAAAAAAGAAGACGATTCCGTTACATATATATATATATATATATATATATATATATATATATATATATATATACGTATATATATATGTATATATATATATATATATATATGTGTGTGTGTAAATATATATATATATATATATATATATATATATATATATAAATGAAATTAATAAAAGTGTGTCAAAATGTTTGTTTTGCAATAACATTTCGTAAATATTATATGCAAAATTCAGGTTCTTTTACTACGTCCGTATAACGTATCATCCGTATAACATATTATTCATTTCATTTTATAATTCCACCAACCACTTAATCATTACGGTTACAGCCAATGAAATCATTGACCATTTTAGAAATCAATATGAATTAAAAAATCACGAGTACAAACAAAATATATTGTCATTTATCGGAAAAATATTTATTAGTTAATATTTTTCCTTCTTTATTTCCTTTCCACTTTATGTTTTAAGATTATATTTTAATTTGCTCATAATCTATATTATTTAGTCTGTTAAATAAATATTAAAGCCTTGGATCTGGTCACATTCATAAAGTTGTTGGGTCAGTTGAAGTGACCCGTTTTTTGCGACTGTAGAAGTATTTGTTGTTGATCATAAATATTGTTAATATTCTTGTTGACCAGCGGAGTCAGTTGTGTTCTATTTGAATTTGATTAACTCAGCGTTGTTAAGAAAACGGACAGATTACTAAGGCGGAGCGGGAATTAAATTGCTTTCGAAGGCGTTGGAATTAATTCGAGGAAATTATGAAGGATTATTTATTATGATAATATAGTACTTTTAACGCCAAAACCTAATTTATACAAAAATAATATTCTATTCATTTATTTATTACTTTTAAGGTAAAAAAAATTAAAAACAAAGTAAAATTATTACTATAAAAATTTGTCCAAATTAACTGATGTAACCTTAATTTAAATTTATAATTTTTTAGTCACAAAAAAGCTAGAATAACAGGAGAATAGATTCCCAACATGCAGTATATGCTGATACAAGCAATTCACTCGAATTTTGTGCAATATTACATAAAATATCTCTTCTAAATAACAATTTCAGGGACCTCAAAATAGAAAAAATAACCCTTATAGGATCACTTCGTTGTCCGTCCGTTTGTCGGTCTGTTAAGACCTTTTTTCTCAGGAACGCGTGGAGGTATCAAGTTGAAATTAATATTAATACTTAGGTCTACGGTCCTTGAAGCTGTAAAAAAGCAAGCTTCTAAGTCTATGTAATAAACAAAAAAAACGGTCATACTTGACGCATATTTTGACACTCGCAAATAAATCAAAGCCTATAGGGTACTTCCCTTTGACCTAGAATCGTGAAATTTGGAAAGAAGTAAGGTCCAAAGGTTATATTGTTAAAGAAAAAAATCCGAAAATCGTTAATTTGTAATTATATCACATAAAAAATACGTTTTAAATATGCACTTGTGAAAGATGTAATAGGCAATATATTTTCATCCCAAAAAAATTAAATTATGTAAATAGTTCAATAGACATATTACGTAGCATTAAATGTTTATAAATGCCTAATGTGTGAGGAACACTTGTAGTGCGAGTTCCACTTGCGTTTGACAGTTTTTTTTATTTAAATGTAGCTAAAAAAAAGTATACAAATAGACCTATTATTTTATTGAGTACACTAATAGTATGTACGATATTTATATATTATCTCGCAAACTAAAAAAATGTTTCTCGCCGAAACGCAAATTCTCAATTTCTCTGTATTTACAGTATTTACAAAAGTTACATAATTTGCACAGTTTTCTAAGTTAAAATGGTCGGCGTAGCTATTAAGCTCACTCCTCTTGAGTGAGCTTAATTTTAATTGAGCGCAAAACGGTGAAAACAGATCTTGGATCCCACAAATTGCTGCTTGTAGCCAAGAAATCTAGGTGCTTCCTGCCGTGAAACGCCGACAGGTACATATATACGTATCGTGGCCAAATCTTACTAGCACTAGACAATTATTTTAATTGAGACTATAACAAAACACCGGCGTAGTGAGAATTTGGCTGGCTTATGATGGTCCCGTACTCTTTTTAAAGTTAATAACTTTATTTACAATAATTCATCACTAATATGGATTACCTAGTGCAATAAATATATACTATTAATAAAATTGTAACAGTGAATTCTGTACGCGGAAAATATTTTTAAAAGAGATGCAGAATGATAATAGAAGACAGAAAATCGGTTTTTAGCATTTTTGTGAAAAATCTACTAGACAGATTTTGATTGGTATCGTAATATTTCATACACAAGGGCAATATATGAGAAAAAAATCTTGATAACTTTTCTTATTCAGAATTTCACGCGAGTGAAAGGGTAGGGCATAATTAGTACTGAATAATACAATAATGTAACTGTAATTGGGTATAGCGGTTCCACACATAATATCACGAATCTCTCAAAAAATATGATATCTGCAATAATTTCCCTACAATCTCTGAATAATACAATAATATAAATGTAATTAAGTATCACAGTTCTACACATAATATCACGAATATCTCAAAAATTACGATATCTACAATAGTTTTCCTACAATCTCTGAATAATACAATAATATAAATGTAATTAAGTATCGCGGTTCCACACATAATATCACGAATATCTCAAAAACTATGATATTTACAATAGTTTTCCTACAATCTCTGAATAATACAATAATATAAATGTAATTAAGTATCACGGTTCCATACATAATATCACGAATATCTCAAAAACTATGATATCTACAATAGTTTTCCTACAATCTGTGAATAATACAATAATATAAATGTAATTAAGTATCGCGGTTCCACACATAATATCACGAATATCTCAAAAACTATGATATTTACAATAGTTTTCCTACAATCTCTGAATAATACAATAATATAAATGTAATTAAGTATCACGGTTCCATACATAATATCACGAATATCTCAAAAACTATGATATCTACAATAGTTTTCCTACAATCTGTGAATAGTACAATAATATAAATGTAATTAAGTATCGCGGTTCCACACATAATATCACGAATATCTCAAAAACTATGATATTTACAATAGTTTTCCTACAATCTCTGAATAATACAATAATATAAATGTAATTAAGTATCGCGGTTCCACACATAATATCACGAATATCTCAAAAACTATGATATTTACAATAGTTTTCCTACAATCTCTGAATAATACAATAATATAAATGTAATTAAGTATCGCGGTTCCACACATAATATCACGAATATCTCAAAAACGATGATATTTACAATAGTTTTCCTACAATCTCTGAATAATACAATAATATAAATGTAATTAAGTATCACGGTTCCACACATAATATCACGAATATCTCAAAAACTATGATATCTGCAATAGTTTTCCTACAACCTCTGCGTAGGCTTGTAAAAACCTTATTTTCATAATTTTAAGTTAAGTAATTTTGGAAACAAGGGGGTCGTAACATATTTTTTTTCAATAAGTCTCTGAAGATATACTTAGGAAAAAGACATGAGAACTGAGATCCTTATAAACATCTCTTTTAAACGACACACCACCCCATTTAGAGGAACTTTAATTTTTTTTCGTGTACTTAATTTCCCTGCCTAAAACGTCCATATAAAACATTAGCTACTTGGATGTGTAAAAGATTTCCTTATAAATATTTTTGAATATTATTGAGAAACGTGCGTGTATAATATGCGTTATTCTGTTTTCAATATTTGTAAAGTTTCTACCGTTTTCTGAAAAATAAACTACTGGGTTAGTCGGTCAGGTGAATGAACTTTTGAAGGTTTCGTTTTCCCTTAAAGCACGGGGATTCCCAAAAATTCAAACCGATCAAACGTTACAATCTATGAGTATTAAAATAAAAAGTTATCCCTTACATAAACGACTTCTTAACTTCATTGCTCTCACTGTAATTATCTACTTTAACTTAAAGAAACTTGCCTGTTATTTAAATTTATTGACATAAGAGAAATTAACTTTTGCACTCAGTTTCTGTGCCACTGATGAGCAAATCATCACAAAAGTATTCTTTGGCGGTTATTCTCGTAACTGGAACGAGTGATCGAACACTTGACGATAATTATTTTCAAAGGAAATGATAAAGAACGAATTATCATACAAAATACTAAGAATTAAAATGTTGGGTATCAGAAGATAAGTGAATTTAC